>JAJOOR010039431.1:0-14045 GCA_036250505.1 Solanum acaule | reverse complement strand
TGTCGCCACTAAAAGTCAAGTTCTTTTGTAGTGAATCTTAGTTGGCAATGCTTAGGTGGAGGGATTAGTCCCATGTGGCTTGCCACGTCACTAAAAAATTGGGGTGTTAACTCTTGAGGGTATTTGTGGTCTCCTGGGATAACTGCGAGGGTTTTGATCCCAAAATATAATGGAGGGTATAAGTGGTCTATTTCGCATAGTTCAGAGGCAATTTTGATCCTTTTCCGTTTAAAAAAAGAAACCCTATTCAACTTAACCTTCAGATCCTTTCCGCTTAGTTCTCTCTCCTCACTCATCGCTTCAGAAAAGAAATTCACAGGTAAGCCACCATCTCTCCTTTTTACGATCTCTCTCTTCAAGGTTTCAAATCCATACAAATTTCTAATTTCAGATTATAGAATTTTGCATTATTGGTTGTATTTTCGGTCAAGTTTTGTTAATTAATCGAACAAGAACTGATTTTGGCATCCTTTGAAGTTTGAAGATTTCTTAATTTATGTTTTCTTGTAGGTTTTACAGAATTCATCTTATCCTTCACTTCCAGGTACTCAAATAGTTTAGGGGATTTGTAATCTTTTTGGAGTATTTTTTTTTTCTTTAGGTTAGTTTCAATATATTCAACTCTCGTTATTTTTTGAATGTTTTTTTATCGTAATTGATGAATATCAATATTTTTACTAGAATCGTTAACATTAGGGGCACTATATTATTGAATTTTTGATAGTTTCTTGAAAACATGAATATAAATTCAGTTGGAAATGTCAATTAAAACGTCAAATTATTTTAAAAGTATTGGTGATATTGATTTGTATGTTAGTCTTGAGGGATTTATTAGATTGAAACTCAACTTCTTCTCCATTTTGTGATTTAAATGAAGGAGAAAGTTTGATTTTGAATTGAGAACATGTTTTAAGGGTTAAAATTCAATAAAAATTTCATTGGGGTTGAAGAAAGGAAACCGGATTCAATTTGTGTTGAAGGTTTAGAATATAGCTAGGTTGTTCGAACTTGTTTTAGGAAAAGTATTTATGGAAGTTAGCTATAGTTCTATCTAGTTTCTATTACTGTTTCTGAATTTCTCTTAAGTAGTGTTATTAAACGCGAGTGTTTCGTCACTTAAAGTGAGAAGCGAAGAGAATTCTATATCGCTTTTTGCAGTGAGGTGAGGCTATGAGAAAAGGTTAACGCTTCAGTCTTTGAAGCAAGAAAAAGATCTCTTCTCTAATACAGCAATCTTAACAGTGATTAAGATTTCATAAAAATACTTCGTGTCTTCATTCCAAAGATTTCCCTTTGTTTCACTTCTCTTGCTGTGATACTCTTCCAAGTGTCTGTAATGTATGTTTTCAGCTCTTCTTCTTCTTTTTCTTCTTTTCTCTTTATCTCTTCTTCTTTACTCTGTTTCTCTGATGTGACTCTGCTGTGAGCTTGTTGCTACAGTCCTTTTTTTAACTTGTAGTCTGTCATTTTCTCTATTTTTTCATCTCTTCTTCTTGATGGAGTTGTTAGAAGGAACCTATGGCCTGAGATACATTATTGAGACTAGAAGTGAGTTTTAAAATTAAATAATGTACAATGAACTGAATGTTAAAAGAACATTGTTTTAGAAAACTGGATTCAAAGTGAGTTGAAAATTTAGAATATAACTCATTTTCTCAAATTTGTTTCATGAAAAGTGTACATGGTTGCTTAGCTACACTTATATTCAGTTTTTATTTCAAGTTTGGGCTAACTCTTGAGCAGTGTTCTTAAAAGGGACCATTTTGTCGCTTAAAGTGAGAAGCGAAGCTAAGTTGTGTCTTCTCTCTTATGCTCAATTTTTTTGTCCATATTCGTCAATTTTCCTATAACTTTTTTCACTGCTCTATCTCTGATTTTCTTCTTCTTCCTTTTCTGTTTATCGCTCTCCAAAACACTGCTCTTGAGGATGTTTTGTGTTGTAGTTTTTAGGTATTTGACAAGTTTTAGGAGTAATTTTGAACTAAACCATCAATGAGTGAGTAAATATCATTCCAGTGATGTTGTGCTAATCCAGAACTGATGTTGTGTTATATTTACTTTACTTTACTCATTTCTCTTATACTCATTTATTTATGTGAATCCAGCAGGTTGGTTTTTGACTATTTATTTTCATTTTATAGGTTTTTATCACAAATCACTGTAGAAAGATGGTTCACTCTTTTTTGTGTTGTTATAAAATTCTCTACATGTGTCCTGTAGTTTTGACATACGAAACAGGCAACTTGGCTTCCTTTTAGTGAATTATTGATTTTCCTTTTTGTGTGTGTTTTTATATTAATCATGGCAGTAACTATAGACATATACAACAGTAGTAGCAGTAACAACAATTTAGTTCTCAGATCCTTTAAGAGAAGAACTCCTGAAAGCACTTGTACAGTTGAACCTTTTATGAAAAGTGTTTCTTGTTCTTGCTCTGCTTCTTCTCCATCTCCATATTCTTCTTATTCTTTTTCTTTCTATCCTTATAGTGAGCTCAATTTGTATACTGATTTCTGCACTATCACATCAGTGGCTACCCAAATGGTGAAAAACTGTGTGTTTCGCTTCATGCTTCTCGCTTAGCCTTTATCACTTTTTTTTTGTTTCTCACTCTACAAAATACTGCTATTGAGGAAGTTTTGTGTGTAGTTTTTAGGTGTTTGACAAGTTTTGATAGTAATTTTGAACTAAACCATCAAATTGAGTGAGTAAACACCGTTTCGGTGATGTTCTGCTAATCAGAAACTAAGTTATTAACAACCCGTTTCTCTACTTGAATTGTGAGCTAAATTAAGTTATTTCATCATCAAGCTAATATTATTCTATTTTACTTTAGTTTACTCATTTTCTCTTATACTCATTTACTCATATGAATCCCCCAAGATGGTTTTGATTGTTGATTTTCATTTTATAAGTCTTATCACAAATCACTTTGTAGAATGCTTGTTAAGTCTGTTTTGTTCAGAGATAAAAATCTCTACTTATTTTGTAGTTTGGAAACAACTCAACAAGTAACTATCTTACTTACATTTTGTGAATATTGTTCTTTTTTGTGTGTTTTTTATATTAATAATAGCAGCTATAGACATATACAACAACATAAGCAATAACAATAGTTACGTTTTCTCAAATCCTTTAAGACAGGAACTCATGAAAGCACTTGAATCTTTTATGAAAGGTTCTTCTGTATAGAGACAGCTATACCTAACAGAGCTTAAGACACAATTCAAGGGGGTTTCTTGATTCTTTTCAATTTCCTTCTTCTGAAGCTTTCCATGCCTGCTTTTTCCATCAGATAACTTCCTCTGGCAGTGTTGGGGAGCTGTAAATGAGTGTTGAAATGCTGCTATAGGTTAGTTTTATGGCTGCATTTGGAAAGATGATCTGCTATATTGTTTGCCTCTCTGTACATGTGGGAAACTTTGAAAAATTCCAGTTGTTGAACCAGGTTCTGGAAGTTCTGAAAGTAGTGTTGCGGTTTCCAGGGGGGTCTAATATTTGCAGATATCCAAGAAACCAGTAGCTCCGAGTCAACTTCCAAATGGACTTTCCTGTAAGCATGTTGGATGCACCAGTTCACTCCATAAATGGCTGCTTGAAGTTCTGCTTGGTTATTGGTTCCTGTTCCAAGTGGAATAGCATAAGCATACACCATCTTCCCTTCTTGGTCCCTTAGTATTCCTCCACCTCCAATCTTCCCCGGATTACCAAGAGCATTGCCATCCGTATTGAGCTTAAAAATGCTGCTTGCAGGCTTAGTCCAGATGACCTTACAAATCTTCATTTCCTGTCTACAGATCTCCACCATACCAGACAACTCTTTCCAATTGTTAAGCCACTGGATATAGGGGAAGACAATGCTTAGAAGGTGGTTGATGTCTTTAAAAATCTGGAAAATCATTCTTGAAGAATTGGATTGTTTGCCCCCGTATTTGGCTGAGCACCTGTTCTTCCACAAGTTCCAACAGATGAACATGGGAAGGGACTGCAGCATTAGTTTGTGAGCTTCATTGTTTGATTTGATGATCCACCATTTCATCATAATATTTCTGAGTGGGGTAGGCCTGTGGCACAAACCAAAAAATTGAGAGAACTAATTCCAAATATATGTAGCAAATTGTCCAGAGACTAAGATATGATCCAGTTCATCCCATCCTGGTTTTCTGCAACAAACACATCTCCTTGGTTCCACTATAAAGGATCTAAGCTTTTCATTGGTAGGTAGCTTGCCCCTGAGAGCCCTCCACAGCATGAATGAAACTTTAAAGGGTAGTTTTTTATGCCACATATAGGTACTGGACATAATCTTGCACTGCTTCTGTCTGATCACTTCAAGAGCTGAAGAACAAGTAAATTTTCCACTATCACTGGGTTTTCACAAAGCTTGATCAGGGACCCCTTCTTGATAATGGATTTGGAAATTAAGAATTTTAGGAACGAGTTGGGGTGGAGCATGCTGTCTGATCATGCTTTCATCCCATCTGCCATTTACCAAAAATTGAGAAACATGGGTGTTGTTGAATTTAGTACTAGAGCTGCTGTGATTAGCTAAAACACCCACTCCTAACCAACCAATCATCCTACCAAAAGTGACAGTTTCCTGAATTGATCCTTGAACTGTTATGAGGTTCTATTGTCTATTTGTTTTGCATCATGTATTTCCAAATCAGTGATTGGCCAGAGTCAAGCTTCTTTGGTACATACAATGATGTGAAGTAGATAGTTGCAAGAATTTTAAACTATTAGTTTTTCTTCCATAGCTGCAAATGGAGAAGCAAAACCCTTGATTGGGAAAAGCAAGACTACCGAGTGCAACACATAACAACCTCCTAGGATACTTCTTACTCCAAATGAACATTTCATGCAAAAGTATGCTCCTAAAGAATCTCTTCCTCAACATATCAATGGCACTTCAAATGAACAGGTAACTAAATTTTACAAGTCTTAGAAATTTTTAATGAAATTTTAATCCTATAAAAGGATTGTTAACTAATGTCTTAATACTTACACCTTCCCGACCATAATAGCGGTCAAGGAGTACCACAATCATCAAGGATATCTAGTAATGCTGAAATTACTCTACCTCATGGTACTACTCATCTTTATCATTTGACGCTATTCTTTGAGTTTTCCTGGTTCGTAAATAAAGAGTTTTCATGTCTTTATTTTTAATAGATCCGTCCGTCAATTGAGCTCGCAATTTCTAGTAGTAGTAGTTCTTCTACAAGTATAGACTATCTTTTTGGTACCATTTGTCTTATCGCGTAGAATCGAATGCTTGGAATTTGATGTCCTTTACATGGTGGAACTATTTTGGCTTCGAAATGTGGGTGGGAATCTGATTGTCTTCTTTTCTTTCTAAGTGCTGCTTTACTTGTTTTGGTGTTGTCCATTAATCAAAATCTGGAAACCTCAATCAATATTGTTGTCGTCATTCATTTTTGTATCCATTTTCATTCTAGTATACTTTTTTCCATGTAATCTTTGGTTTGTTGTAGTGTCATGTGTATATAATTTCATTGCGGCTTAAGTTAAACAATGTGTTCTTAGGGTATCTATTTATGTGTCTTGTAATTTAGTCATTATATACTTCCGTCCACTGTTCTTGAATGCTATTTGATGCTATGAGCTTTCAAGTTTTAATGATTAGTTTGGTCAAGATAGCTTGTTTAGCTCCAGGTGGGATTGAAAATATTTTGGTATAGCTATGGTAAGTACTCAATGTTAAAGATCAGCAGCATTATTAGGTGGTTATATGTGTATTCCATGGTGAATATGATCAACAAGACAGTGAGTTAGTTTCTGTCTTGGCAACTCATCATTCCATTGCCCCTCTTCTAAAAAATAATTCACTTCGATTTTGTCATCTCTTTGATTTGAAAATGGAAGATTCTTACTTGTAATTTTTCAGATTAGTCACACTACTTGCAATATTTCTATACTTTGGATTTCATCTATTAACACAGTTCCTTTTTATTTCAGGTTATACAATTTGAAGTTCGCAAATTTCATATGTGGGTGATTTCAAAGACATTATTCGAAGAAGAGTAACAAAATGGTTATGGGAATTAATCCGCAACAAAGTGCAGGTAATGTTACACTTCACAGGAATATTTTTGTAGTTACCTCCTGTTCTTTTTTCCCCTGCTAAATAATGGTTTATTTGTTATGAATGATAATAATATCTGGAATGGAAGTTTTAAAATATATATTTCTCGTGTCTGATAAAACTTTATTGCATTAAGATCCAAGGAATATTCAAGGATTAGTTTCTTGTTTGACGAAAATCGGGTCTATCTTTAATCTTACCTTATTAGTTTATGGATGTAATAAGAAAGCATGCAAATTTATGTACAAGCTTATCCTTTTTATTCTTTCTTCTGTCTTTATGAATTTCACTGCCTATTACTGGAGAAAGAGTAGTTGCATGGACCTCAAGGAACTGTGATAATTTTTGTCTAGAAATGCCATAAAGGGAACTTCATCAGTTACTGGAAGAATAAAATTGTTGTGCGTCTCTCTTTATCTTTTCTTTTGGTTTGGAGCATTTTAAGAATCTGTGGAGAAACTGTTTGTGCCTTTTCATTGTGGATTTATCTGTCTCTCTTCAGCCATAGTTGGCTGCGATAGTTTTTTCGTTTACCCTAATGTGATTAAATATCTTATCATTGAGTTCTGAATTTTGTCTTCCTAGATTATCCGTTTTGAACTTCTTTCAACTTGAATGTCATTTCAGGTAACGTCTTTCTTAAACATGGGTCTGAACTGCGCCTAATTCCCCGGGATAGGGTTGGTGCTTCGTGGATCTCATTCTGAATGTTTAGCTCTACATTTCATCTACCTAGGACGTACAGGATATTCTGTCCCAAATGAGTAGCACATTATGTTTAGATGTCCTCATCTTTTAATGTTGTAATTCTAAGTATAGTTTGAATATCAGATTCAAATAAAATGGTTATGCTATTGCTTTTATCTAGCCTTACTTTTCCTATTTCTGCAATTTTCTTTTGGCTAAAGAATTTGTCCAGTTTCTGAGTACTTAGTAAACTTTTTCTTCTTTTGCCATTTGGTATCTGAATGGTTGGTGGCACAAAATGAAAATGGAAGATTCTTACTTGTAATTTTTCAGATTAGTCACACTACTTGCAATATTTCTATACTTTGAATTTCATTGACACATTTCTTTTTTATTCCAGGTTATACAATTTGAAGTTCTCAAATTTCGTATGTGGATGATTTCAAACACATTATTCGAAGAAGAGTAACAAAACTTATTTGAAGACATTAGTCAATAGTTTGAACAATATAAGTTTATTTTTAAAAGTTGTTACTGTCTATTATGGATCAACACTTCCTTTTGTTTGTCTAGATTTAAAGAGATATATTTTATTTTATGGATTAATAGTAATATATATGTTTTCACCATTAGTGAAAATTGTTGTTATTGTGAGGCGCTCTCTTGCAATCATGTTTGTTGGATTTTTATATATAAGTTTATCGATCAATGTAGTAGATATTATTAATGGCGGCTAAACAATTTTCGTTAAATGTTATGATATTTAGTGGCAATTCAATGGAAATTATTAGCCATAAAAATGGACGCTAAAGGGGCAAACTAAGACGTTTTTAGAAGGGCTATTGTAGTCATTACTCACCATTGTAATAAATAAATAAATAGAAAAAATTGTTATAAAAGTTAAAAAAAAAAGATAAACCACACTTTTAGCACAAAGATTCGAACCATTGACATACAACCTAATTTCAAGGGGACATGCCACTGCGCCATCGTTTCTCTTTGTTATTGAGGGGGTTCAAAATATATATATCTATAGAAATACAAAAAAATTACCTTATATATACCGTGTAATTTTTTGCCAAGGGGGTTCACAAACCCACGTGGGTCCACCCCTGGATTTAATAGTACTTTTCATCATATGTCATAAAAATCAATGACATTTTTCAACATATGACATAATATATTCAATATCTGTATAAAAAAATTCACTGTTTTAGTGACATTTTCACTATATGTCGATCGAATCAACGATATTTGCAATAAATATCATAATATATTCGACATTTGTATTAAATGTCGCTATTTTAACAACAGTTTTGCTGAAAGTCGCAAAAATCAATGACATTTTACAACAAAATTTTAGTGACATTTTTTCTAAATGTCACTAAAATCAATGACATTTTGCAGTAAATGTCATAATATATTCGACATTTATGTTAAATGTCACTATTTAAGCGATATTTTTTCTATTTGTCACTAAAACCAATGACATTTTGTAATAAATGTCATTATATTCGACATTTGTAGCAAATGTCATCATTTATATGACATTTTTGGTAAATGTCACTGAAACAACAACATTTTGCAATAAATGTCGTTATTATATTCGACATTTGTAGCAAATGTCATCATTTATATGACATTTTCGCTAAATATTGCTAAAAACAACGACATTTTGCAATAAATGTCATTATCATAGTGACATTTTGGACCAAATGTAATGATTTACGATATTTGATACCAAATGTCATTATTTTTACGACATTTGACATCAAATGTCATTGTTTTATGACATTTTGTTCTTAAATATCGTGAAACTCTTTATTTTCCGACATTTGTTTCAAATGTCACCAAATTAATGTCATCGTATGCACATTTTCTTATAGTGATATTAAATATAAACTGAGGGATACAACTGTGAGGAAGCTAAATCCTGTAAATAATATGAAATGATGGGGAAAGCCCATATACTAAATCTAAATATAACAAACTGAGAGTTTGAATAAAAATGAAAAGTCAAACTCTAACACTATAGTTGAATCTAACTATTTCTGAAATAAAGCCTCTACTGACTAGAAATACTGGGACATGCCCCCAGCTAGATCTAGAATATCTAAAACTAAAGCTAAAAGCGATAAAGATAGTCATGTCACTAGTCCTTGAAGAATGAGGACTCACCACTGATGCTGCTGAACTGAAGATCAGGAATCGATCTATGCGTGATCTGATTGTTGAGGACTTGAACCTACATCACGAGAAGATGTAGCGCAACTTATGCGTCAGTACTTGAAAGGTACTGAGCATGTAAGATAGGATAAGAGTGAACAATAACATAACTGAAAACAAACATATATTTGACCAATGACATGAAATAAGCATAATACAACTGAGAGTATTGAACATAAAATACTGAACGCAATGACCAAGTTTATAACATGCTAAGACTGAATACTGAACTATACTGATAACATGGTCAATGCAATAGAGTGAGATTGAACTGTAAGGGAGCCACTAATAACTAACATAACACCACATGAGCTAAATGTAGAGTTTGATATTTACGCCTCATCAAGAGGACCAAATATACCCTGCCAGGGTATAGAGGCATGCTGGCGTGATCACTAAAATGATGCCCACAGAGGGGACTTACAAACTATGGGGAACGTAGTTCTAGGACTTGAGGCTGACTAACCCTAGTCCACTCGGTATTAAGCTTTTCAATTGATTAAGTAATTTAACATTTTTATGACTGAAGTTCTATAATACTGGATAGCTCAAATACTGACATGCAAACTCTGAGAATGTAATAATTATGATTGATAATGTGACATTGGTAAACTGAAGCATGTGTATATCTGGAATAACTGAATAATCTGACCTAGCATGCATAATTCATGAACTAAAGAATATATACGACTAAGGTTCTGAATATCATATGAGAAACTGAATAACAACATGATAATTTGATTTGGATCATTAAAGTAACTAATTCATGATATTCTACTAAAGTTCTAGAAACCCTAGGTCTAGATAATCTGAAGGGAATCAAGAATCTGACTGAATTCTAGGGACCTAATGGGCGAAAGGAACCCACTAGTGAAATACCACATACCTGGTGATGAATTCCACAGAGAAATATTTCGATTTCGGGGCTGGAACTGATGGAACCTTGTTGCGTTCTTGAACTAGGGTTCTTGACCTCTTTCTCCTCTTACGCTCTATTTTTTCTAAGTTTTGTTGAATGATCTGACTTAGGTAAGTTCTAGTTATGTTTCTAGGCTAAAACTTATCAAATCCACGTAGTTTAGGGTTTAAACGACATAGTTTAGGGGTCCAACTCATAAGGAAAAGGCCAAAAGACCCCTTACATAAAAGCTGTCCAGATCACCGACGGACTGTCGATCGACTGACGGTCAGTGCTAGTCAACCGTCATTCGCAACTGGAGGCTGGTTCTTAGGGGTCTGATCCACGGACGTGGACCATGGTCAGTGGTCTGACGTACGGTCCTTGGGTCCAGCCGTGGGTCGACTCTTAGAAACAATTTTGCGGCTGAGTTCGGTGGGGTTGCAGATGTGAACCATGGACTACCAGCACAGGCCGTGGGTCACCCTACGGTCCATGGATGGAAACCGTGAGTTGCACCTGCAGTTTTTGGAAATCTGCACCGAAATCTGTTTTCAGATACGGAGTGTTACATTTACAATTGTCGAAATTGCTTAAATTCAAAAATCCACTTGAAAATCCTCAAGTTTAGCCTCAAAAGTCTACAGTGGAAGCTCAAAAACTGAGAGAAAAACTAAAAAATTCGAACTCTTGAAATCAGAACTGGAAGAAGCTCCTAAAATTTCATTTTAAATTTCAATTTATAGTTGCCCAATTTTTGGTTTGAAAGGTCATTCGGTGGAATAAGTCGGGCCTTACCAACCAGGTCGACGATCCACCCTTTGCTCCAATCCATCGCCGATTTGCATTGGCCATTTTTCTTCAGGGTTCTATGACTTTAGGCAATCAAGGTTGCCATCGCAGAGTCGTTCGGCAATCTGCCGACTACCCTTTTTGTAGCAAATTTGGTTCTTCCCCGGGGTTGTCATGCTGGAACTTTGCCGATAACCCGAATCACTTTTCTTTACTTCTTCACTTGTTTTCTCCTTTTTGCCAGGTAATGTCCTTGCCTTGCTCCTTAGTCTACATACTTGTAAATCAATGCTTTATCATCAATTTACACCATAATTAGGCATTTGAGGACACTAAAACTATCAAAACAAAGCCCTAAATTAGTAGAAATCTCACTCATCAGTCAACCCAAACGCCATCACTAAAAATTCATAATGACCACATCGGGTTTGAAAAGCCATTTTTGAAATATCATCATCTTTCAACATTTCTAGCATCATTTTCAGAATTTTGGAATATCGGGTTTGAAAAGTTCTTGCATGCCAGCCCTGGGGAAGAACCAACATGGCGATAGAAATGGGCAGTCGGTAGATCGCAAAATGACTCCGCGATCGCAACCTTGATTGCCTAAAGACACAGAACCCTAAAGACAAATGGCTAATGCAAACCAGAGATAGTTTGGAGCAAAGGGCGGATTGCCTACTTGGTTGGCGAGGCCCGACTTATTCCGCCGAATGACCTTTCATGCCACAAATTGGGCAACTATAAATTGAAATTTAAAATGAAATTTGAGAAGCTTCTTCTAGTTCTGATTCCCAGAGTTCTAGTTTTTGAGTTTTTTCTCAAAGTTTTTGAGCTTCCATTGTAGACTTTTTAGGTTTAACTTGAGGATTTTCAAGGGGGTTTTCTAATATAAGCAATTTGGACCATTGTATAGACTTGGGAACCTTTACCCAAATCATGGCTAATGTATTCGGTAATTGTTTCTCTATTTTTATGATGTGTAGCTAAAATCTCAATTCTTGGGGTGTGATCATGTGTTTATCTATCTAATTATCTTATGGGTATTGTTGTTTAATGATTAAATTGGTGTTTTAATGTGGGTTTAATCATTAGTTCTGTTTAATATATGGATTGTAGTTGCAAATGCAATTCTAGCATAGAGTTCTTTGCTTGCTTGAGAGAGAGGTTTTAGTACCAAATCTTTTGATTAATGATTGTAGGTATTGGGTTGATATGGGTTCAACACGAAAGATTGAATCCTAAACCCAATTATACCTATCTAGATTGAGAGATTGGATACTTTAAGGTTGTGGATTGTTTATCTTGTCAAACTTGTCGATGTTCGAGAGAAATCGCCTCAATCGTAATAGTTGTTTGAGAGAAAACTATTGCACTTAAAGACTACCCAACCTATCTATGTTTGTCTAGAATTTTTGAGCAAACACTTGCAGCCCTATTTTATTTTAGTACCAACTACTACACCCCTAGATTATCCTTTAATTTTTAAAATTCCTATTTTTAGTTGAATTTTCATAACTGATTCCAAAATCCTTCTATTAAATTTGGTGAAAATATCCACAAACTTGTCCTAATTTCTACAATGAATTGGATTTCACTTATAATTTTCTCATTGAATTCTTACATTTGGATCACTCCTTATGGGATTCGACCATGACTCTTTTGTTGGGTATTTATTTTTATAAGTATTGCTTACTCATTTAATTGTTTTAGTTAGTAATTTGAGTGTTATAAAAAATGACACTTCTGCTAGGGAGTAGTAGCTAAGAATTCAATTTGTGAAATTGTTTGTTTGTAGTAGAAAACATTGTTGTTTGGTATTGTCGTTATGGCCCTTTTTGCAGGTGGAAATATGAGTGAGAATTGAAGTGATGATGCTAATCACTACGGGTAGAATGATAACATGGGAGATATGAACTCTATGTATCTTAATGTCGTCAAAAGTACAGGAGAAATCTGGTTACTTCCTTACTACTAGGAGAGATGTTTTATGTAACAAGATATATGTTGCAATTGTTCCAGATGAAAGGAATGTTTGGAGGTCTTTCTCATGAATACCTTCATGAATATCTCTAAAATTTGGTGGACATTTGTGGGCCTTTCATCTTTAAGAACGTCTCACAAGAATCCATAAGTTTGAGGTTGTTTCCTTTCTGCTAATCGGGAGAAGCAACCAGGAGGATGACCGACCTAATGAATGATTCCATAACTTCATGGGAGGAACTGATAGAAATGTTCCTTGAAAGATTTTCCCTCCTTTGAAGATGTTGAAACTTAGACATAGCATCAAGAATTTCAAGAGAATGGAAGGTGAACCTTGCAATGAATCGGGGGTATCAGAGCTATGGATAAAAAGAAATATATTAGTAGAAAAATAAGAAAAATAAGAAGAAAATTAAACAAATTATATCCAAAATATAAACAACTCAATATCACAAAAACTGATAACGATAAATTAGATCAATTAATAGATAATTTATCTAAAATAGAATATAAATATATTCAATATTTAAAGATACAATGAATAACGAGAATAACGAATATAGACAAAAACTTATTGAAATGATTATAGCAAAAAGACAAGAATTAAGACATAGGCAAAATAGACTTAACAGTAATATATTTGCAGGAATTTGTAAAAACTCAATAGTAGCACAGAGAAAAACTATTTTATATCTACAAATACAAATAGAAAACTTAGAATATAAACTACAACACAATTTATAAATGAATAAAGAAGAATACGCAATGGATGAAAAAACATATGAAAACTATGACGGACTAAAAATAAATATAATATTTTCTAATCTAGGAAGAAGATATAATAAAATATGTGACAATCTAAGTTTAATGTTAGAAAAAGAAACAGTAAAATTGGAAGATAATTTAACTACTATGATAAGAATAATAAAAGAAAAGGAAGAAATAAATAGAAAAACGGAAATTGAAAAAATAAAACAACAAGCGAAAAATGAAGTACAACAATTAGAAGAAGTAAAATATACTAAAATAATAGAACTAGAAAAAGAGCTGGCAATATTGAAAGAAATGTATGAAATTAAACAAAAAGAAAAAGAACAAAAAACAAAATTAGCAAATGAGATAAATAAATTTAAAGAAAAATTACAATTAGAAGAACTAGAAGAAAAAGAAGAAAACCAAGATAATCTACCTGAAATAGGAATTGATGAAATAAATAATGATGATCTAGAAGAACAACATTCAGAAACAAGCGAAACATATACGGAACTTTTAGCAAACATAGATACAAAGAATTTAGAAGTAAATACAGGAGACGTAGACATGGATGAAAAACCAAGTACATCAGGAGTA
>JAJOOR010039430.1:0-16184 GCA_036250505.1 Solanum acaule | reverse complement strand
GAGATATGACCCTCCAAAGTAGACCCTCGAAAAAGGCTTCACTTGGAAATTTCGGATTTTGATACGGTTGCTCTAAAATTTGGGTTAGACCCATTTCCCACTCAATTTGACCCCCTAAACAAGAATATGAAGTCGGATTTTCGAAAAATGAAACGGATTTTTTTTATATATAGCTAAACAAGTTTCCGGTAACTTCCGAAGCACATTTTTAAGAACTTTTTGGGTCATTTCATAGGCTTCCATGCCTTTTAGCGTACATCCCCAAGGCAACTTCACAAGAGGCTCCACGAGCCGTGGAGCAAGCCACGAGCCTAGGACCCACTCGTGGACCTTAAGGCAGTGGCTAAGCCACTTCTCTCACCCCTCACAGCACCAACTCCCTCCCACGATCCTTCCCATGAGCCATGGTCATGACCACAAGCTGTGAAGTGGCTCGTGTAGAGGGAAGGCTGTTTTTGGTAGATTGGGCAAGGCTACTGCCTAGCCCTTCATGAGCCCTCCCACGAGTCATGGTCTTTACCAAGAGTCGTGGTGATGGACATGGTAGGTGGGGAAGTTCCTACACTAAAGGTGGCTGCCCTTAACCACTCTTTTGGACCTTGCCATCTTTCCTTGATCCTAACCCTTTTCCCTTGACGTTAACCCTCACATTTAGGTTCAAGTTTAGTCTACAAATTTTCCGGAATGTTACAAATATACCTTAAATCTTAAACCCTTAACTGTAAATTCCAAATCGTAAACCATAAACCTTAGGGCCTTAACGCTTAACCTTAATGCCTAAAATTTAAACTTTTAACCCTAACTCCTAAGAAACCCCAAATAATCCTCAACCCTAAAAAAACCCTAAAACCCCTAAGTAATCCTACACCACAAAAAACCCTAAAAATAGTAAAAACCACTAAATCTAAAAAACCTTGAAACACTCTAAGGAAACCTTAAAAAAGCCTAAACCTAAAGAACCCAATTCCGTAAACCCTAAAAATAAAACATAAACCTAAAAAACCCTAAACTTTAAACACAAAATAAAACCCTAAAAAAACATAAAACCCTAAAAAATAACCAACACCATTAAAACCATAAAAAAAACTTAAGCTTTAAACCTTAAACCCTAGGACCTAAACTCTATACCCTAATCCTTAAGACCTATATCATAAACCCTAGGACCTAAACTCTATACCCTAATCCTTAAGACCTATATCCTAAACCCTAATAAAACCCTAAACCATAGATCCTAAATTTGAAGGACTATACCAAACCCTATTGTCATGACCCGAGTCTACACCCCGAAAGCGACACGGCGTACTCGACCCTGAAGGGTCCTATACAAGCCTCATAGCATTCATTCATCACATAGGTAATAGAAATAGTATGGAATTTAAAACTTTTTATTTTAAAACCATACAATCTAAAATTCAAAACATTTAAATGCAAGTAGAAATCTATATCTCACATTGCCATCTAAGACACAATATTTAACAAAATAGGATCATGGCCCTTTACAATCAAAATCTTAACAATAGTCTTAAAATATGAAAGAACTAGAAAACATTAAAAATCCTTGTCCTCGATCTATGAGGACATACCCAAAATATTGAGAACGCTATTCCAAGCTTGACTAGGAAGGATATAATTGAGTGTCAATCCCTACACTTTATAAAGGTAGAGAAAATATGGGTTAGCACATAAAGTACTAAGTATAATAGCCATGCAAAAACATGCTTAAAATGTATATGTTTGTTTGGAAACCATGCATTATGCCATTTTAGTAAAACTTCATGAACATTGATAAACGAGGCATAATATAAGTCACAACCAACATGCAATTCATATTTTCACATTAGAGCATAAGCCTTCACCTCAAGTAGCTCTCAAGTAATACCTTGTGCAATGTATGGATAGCGTCCCATACCACCATCCACACCAAGGTACCACCTTAAGGTCACCAAAAGTGAACTTACCATTCAACCGTCCATCCTTACACAATACTAATACACAAGAGACATAAACTTCACATAAGTCACATCAACACATAAAAACCATCACCTAGGGTAACTCTAAGTCATACTTGTGCAATGTATGAGTAACATCCCATACTACTCCTCACACTAAGTACTCCTTGAACCCACCATAGACAAGGCACATTCATATTCAATAAGTCATGACAAGGAAGTAATTCATGATACAATCCAAGTATAGCATGCATGTTCACATTGATCATATAAGTCAACATTCTTCACTAACTTCTTTACATTAAGAGCACCTTCATTCATTAGACCTTTAGCCAACATCCTGATTAACATCATCATAAGAGAACATTCATTACACTTAACATTATAATGAAACACACCACAACCTCTCTCAAAGCCTACTTGTGCAATGTATAGATATCGTCCCATACCACTACCCACACTAAGTAGTGCATTCGTAAGAAGCCATAGTTCATTAATATTCTTTATGGGGGTAAGCCTTAACCGACATAGACCACGTGAGCAATTCATGGAATATCAGTGTCACCCTCATCGAATAAGGGATTCCTACGTGCCTAAGGTTGGGCCACTGTGTTTAACTTTAGTGAATCCACTAGCTAGACCTATGTGGGCACATTGTTATGGGATAGGGGTACTGCTACTAGATAATTTGCCTCTACTCACGGATGAGCATCCATCTTACGAGATTGTTACTAGATACCCCGCCTCAACTCCCGGATGAGCATCCATCTAAATTCATATCCTCTCGGTGCTTAGCATTATTTCCCACGGAATACTTGACATTCATTACATTAGTTCATTATGGGATAAGATACTGTTGTTCGATACTCCGCCTCAACTCCCGGATGAGCATCCATCCCAAACCCAACATTCATTCATTCATTGGAAAGCTCATAGATTCAAAGATGAGAATAGCCTTTCACCTAAGAATCCCCTTTATTGTGAGGAAGTCCTTTCCCAACAAGTCATTATCATTAATTAGAGTACAATTGAGAATAGCCTTTAAATAGACTCATCATCATTAACATTATCATAGAACTTCATTCATTATTCATTCATGAGTGTGTGTGAGCATGTGAGAATAAACTTTCACATAATCATCATCATTCATACAATTCCCTTCTAAACATGATCATAATGTATCTATAGTAATCACACACTCATATACTTCACTTCATAAACATACATAGTAATTTAACACCTCCACCTTTCAAGTGGATCAATAGTTCAAGAATAATTCTACTACAACAAGTAATTAGGTCATAACTTGCCTTTCAAGACTAAGAACCAACATCAATCAATAAATCCAATATACTACAATAGATAATGCAATTGACATGATTCAATCACTTAATGCAACATAAATATCAAGTATTCAACAATCTAAATCAATCTAGGCATAATCCATCAACATTCATTCATGACAACAAAACCACTTCAAAAAGGCACAATTTAGGAATTGAGAGAATTCATGGATTCATAGAGTATTGTCATCATAAATCATCAATTAAACACTAATACAATCATAATTTATCATTAGAAACCATTTGAAAATGTTTGATGAAAGAAACCATGAGATTGAGTAAAACCCTAGATATTTCATACTTTGAAATCACCTTTGAATTGGCTCCTTCAATGAAAAGTTAGACAAGGATCAAGACTACCATACCTTGCTATAGATTCCCCATGAAAATTGATGAAGAAACACCTTGGAAGTCCACCAACCCTAGCTTCAATGGCTTCCTTCTTCTTCCTTGTGTTTAGAGAGAGAATATTTGAAAGGAGGAACTTCTTTGGGCTTTAGAGAAATAGGGAGTTAATGACTTATTTTAGGACTTAAAACTATATATACTAGTGATATCAACCATTTAAAATCAACCCCACATTTTAATTAAATAAAATGAAATTACTCAAACACTTTTAACTTTGGCAGCCCCTTTAGGGACCACACTCACTTGTATGGGTCGTGAATGGCACCACGGCTAGTGGTGGTGCCTGTAGTCCCCTAGGCAATGTGCCTCCCAACCTTTCCAAGCCCTCCAAGGTCTAAGGCAAGACCACGTAAGCTCCCACGATCCGTGGTCAAGGCCACGAGTCGTGGTGATGCTCGTAATCATGGAGGCATTAGCTTGGCCAAAGTGCCTTGCTTTCCTTGAGCCTAAGTGAGCTTCACGCCCACTATGACGGACCATCTAGGGCACCACGGCTCATGGTGGGGTCCCTTGTCTTTGAGGTAGTAGCCTTTGCGTCAAGACACAACCCCCAAAAAGCTAAGGCAATCCCATGAGCCTTCCCACTGCCCGTGGTCATGACCACGAGTCGTGAAGTGGCTCATGAAGGGGAGCCTTGGCTTGGCACCTTTCTAGGGTTTACTGCCTAGCCACCACGGCTCGTGGTGACCACTACGGTTCATGAAGACCCTCGTGGTCTAGGGAGGCAGTAGCTAGGCTAAGTTTTAGGTAGCCTAGGTTCCCAAACCATGGCCTACACCCAAAACCCTTAGCCCTTGAACTTAACTCTTGATGTTAACCCCCACAATTAGGCTCTAGTTTAACCTACCATTTTCCGAGTCATTACACATATATCATAGGGCTAAAACCCCAAACCCTAAATTGTAAACCCTAAATCTTAGGTCCGTGAGAATATTGTAAAAGCTGCCTATGATTATTTCTAGAATATATATATTCTCTGGGCATGAAAATTTGATTAATGAAGAGAATATTCAGCTTATTCCCAGAATGGTTATTGATGACCAAAGCAATATATTTCAAGTTATGCCCACTTTGGATGAACTAAAACAGGTGGTGTTCTCTATGAACCCCAATTCAGCTCATGGGCCTGATGGGGGAGGGAAGTTCTTTCACAATTGTTGGGATATCATTAAGAATTACTTACTTGTTGTGGTCCAAGCATTCTTATGTGGGCAAAAAATTCCAATTTTTTATTTCATGCATGTCTGGTTCTTTTGCCTAAGGTTGATAATCCCAACAGGCTCAATGAGTTCAGACCTATTACTTTGAGCAATTTCACTAATAAAATCATCTCCAAAGCGACTTGCTCCTTTTTTTCCTAACCTCATATCAGACAATCAATCTGGTTTTGTTAAAGGAAGGAGCATTTCTGAATATATCATGTTGGCTTAGGAGATTATTCATGGAATTAAGAAGCCCAAGGATGGGAATAACCTCTAAAGTGACTTTCTTGTTGATGAGATAAATGGGTTTTGGTAAACTATTCATTGACACGATTTGAAGCATTATGAGAAATAATTGGTACTCTGTTATAGTGAATGGCTCCAGACATGGATTCTTTCATTCCACTAGAGGTCTTAAACAAGGTTACTATTCATCTTAGGGGCTGAGGTACTATCGAGAATGCTCAATCTTCTTTACTAGAAGTAGCATTATCAGAGTTTTCACATGGAGATGAGAGGTCATCAAATTAATCACTCGAGTTTTGCTGATGATGTAATATTTTTTTCATCTACAAGCAGGAACTCCTTACAGTTTATTATGAAGACTCTCTCAACTTATTAGCTAGTATCTGACAAGTTGATCAACAAAGCTAAAAGTCATTTCATGGTGACTTCTGATACCCCTACTAACATCAGTGACTTGATAAAAACCATTACAGGCTTCACTCAAAAGGATATTCCAATCAGTTACCATGGTTGTCCCCTATATATAGGAGGGGAAAGAATCATTTACTATTCTGCGTTGGTAGAAAAAGTTGCTAAAAGAATCGGTGGATGGCAATCAAGAATTCTCAGTTTTGGAGGTAGAGCTACCTTAGTGAAACATGTTCTACAACCAATCCCTATTCACACTATAGCTATAATATCACCTCCCAAAACCACTATCAAATACATCTAGATGGTCATTGCTGATTTTTTCTGGGTGGGATAAAGATAGGAAAAAGTATCATTATGCATCTTGGGAGACTCCTAGCTCCCCTTATGATAAAGGAGGTATAGGGCGAGGGATCTTAATGATATATGTACTAATCTACAGTTTAAACAGTGGTGGTCTTTATCAACTAAATTTTCCTTGTTGAGTTAGTTCCTCAAGGCTAAATATTGCCAAATATCAAACCATGTGGTCAAGAAATTTGCCACTAGCCAGTCACTCATTTGGAGCTATATGTGAGTAATAAGGAATCTGTTGAAGCTCACATTAGCTAGAAAATTTACTCAGGTTCTTCCATCTTTTGGTGGGATAATTAGCTAAGTGAAAGGACTTTGGTTCATCATTGTAACAACATTACTAGTCCAAGCAATATCAAGGTTTCCAATTTTTAAGGGACGAGGAATGGGATGAAACAATGGTGAGGAGACATGCCCCTCCCTTAATGGTCCCAAAAATCCTTAGCACTATTATTCAATACCAAGAGGACACTACAGATGAGGTAGTATGAAGGAACACATAATGGTTTGTTCTCATGTTCATCTGCTTGGGAATCTATCAGAAATAAAATGAAAAATGACATAGTAAACTCCTTAACTTGGCACAAGAATGTTCCTTTGTAGAATCATTTTTGGTTTGGAGGGGCTTGAGAACCAAACTTCCTACCAACGATAAGATCATTACATTTTGAGGAGAAACTTTCAAGTGCTCATGCTATAGCAGTCTTGGTTGGGATACTACTGATCATGTTCTGGTCACTGGACACTTTGCTCAACACATCTGGAATTTTTTTTCTTCTCTGTTTGGCAGTTTTTACAGGGACTAGTGTTCACTCTCTATAGCTAAACCTCATGTCGATCCACTAGCACTGGCCATCAATTTAGCTGTCTTAGTTTTACCACCTCTCTCTCGAGCAAGCCGAAAACACATAAATAACTTGTATTTGCAACTACAAATTCATTAATTATATCCACAACCACTAAACTAAATCACATTTAAACTACGATTAAACTATCAGCGAGCAAGACCCAATAATTATCTTAACCCATATTCGCTAAATGACACCCCAAGATTTAGGGGTTCTAGCCACATATGAATAAGAGATAGAAATTTATGCCAAATTGTGCTTGCATTCAATTGTGTATGAAGATTTAAGTCTTGATACAGGCTAAAAGTAAAGAATCCAAGAGACCCAAACCCAAATCTTGAAGATTAAACCCTTTGGATCGTCAAGTCTTCAAAACCCTCTCAAGCTTAGAGCAAAAATATCAAAAAGTAGTATTCTATATGAAAATTATAATAATTGTTCGACCTTTAAAACTACAACTGTAACTAGTATTTATAGTTTTCACAGTTTTGTGCTGCAGCGGATCATTCAACATCGTTAGTTGGAATCGCTGATCAACTCGGCGATTCACCCTTTGATGTAATTCATCGCCCTCTTGGCCCAGCCTTCAGCATTGTCGTGCTCTGGGTCATTAAGTGACATGGTATTACTTCGCGAAACTTCTCGGCGATGCGCCGACTGCTCCCTTTTTCCACTGACTTGATCCTTTCCTTCAGGGCTCAGCACACTAGAACAAAAGGCGAAGTAAGACCCTTCGGCGACTCGCCAAGTGGACTCGACGATCCTCAGGCCTTCATTGCTTCGTTCTTTTCAACTTTTTCGTTCCTTCTTGCGACTTAATGTCCATGATTTCCTTCAAACTTCAAATACCTGAACATTAAGGGTTTTCATCAAATATTGAGATAAAATAAGCAATTGAGGACACAATTTCTATTAAAATATAGCCCTAAATGAGTTCAATTTGTGGACTCATCAATTAGTCACAATGAGATTCTAAGAGTTTACATATGACTTATGCAACTCAAATGGCCTCATTGGACTTGCACAAACATATCGTTCATCAATAACACTATTCAAGTTATCGATATTGACCACAACTGACACTCAAATGTTCAAGGGGACATTTGCAACATTCACGATCAAGAAAGCAAAAAAGATACAAATGAATCAAAGCCCACATTCACTATTTAAAGCAACATGGAGAATTTTCAAACAAAAAGCAACAAAACGACAAAATATCTCAAAGAACAAAATAAAAACAAAACACAACAAGAGGCTAGGTATCAAGATACCTTCACCCCACCAAAATAACTAAACAGTGTCCTCAATGAAAAATAGAAACTAAAATAATTGGGTGGAGAGTAAGGTTAAATGAATGAGAGGGTGAAGTTTGAATTGAATAAAAAAAATGAAAAGAGAAATGACTATTTAGTTAGTACGCTAATCGGCGAGTTGTTCGAACGTCGCCAAGAAACTCGGCAACTCCCCGATTAGACTTCCGCTCACACAAATTTACTGAACCTGGGGCCTTTCAAAGGGAGAGAAAGGTGATGAAAGTTGAGGCCGCCAAATAAACTGGGAGACTCACATTATGAGCGATGAGCTCGCCCAAAATTACCGAACCTTCCTTGTTTATTACCTCTCTTTGGCGAAACATTTAGGCGATCAAAGGGTCAAGTCTGTGACCCTCCAATTCAACCATCCCCTCGGCCATTTGCCATCATTCAAGAAATGAACTCCAACTGCTCATCCAACATACATTATTCAAATAAAAAAAACAAAACTTGGGTTCCCTCCAAAGAAGTACATTAGTTAACATCGTGGCACGATGTGGACATACATTCAATCATGATCCAAATACATCACGTCAATCCCCATTGCATTTAGGCACTCTTCAAAGTATAACTTTAACCTTTGTCCATTCACCTTGAACACCGACCCATCCGCAGTTTCAACTTCTATTGCCCCATTAGTGAACACCATCTTCAATTTTAATGGTCTCGACAATTTTGACTTGACCTTACCCAGAAAAAGTATTAAACAGGAATTATAAAGCACAACCAAATCACCAACTTTAACCTTTTACTGAAGGATTTTTGGCATCATGTCATCTCTTCATTTTCTCCTTATAGAGGTTTGAACTCTCATACGCACGAAGCCGAAACTCTTCCAATGCATGGAGTTAATCAACTCTATCGTTTGATGCATTTTCCCAATTCAAGTTCAGGGCCTTCAAGGATCACAATGCCTTATGCTAAACTTCGACAGGCATATGACAAGTCTTACCGACTTGATCCTTTCCTTCAGGGCTCAGCAGACTGGAACAAAAGGCGATGTAAGACCCTTCAGCCACTCGCCAAGTGGACTCGGCGATTCTCAGACCATTATTTCTTCGTTCTTTTCAGATTTTTCGTTCCCTTTTGTGACGTAGTGTGCATGCTTCCCTTCAAACGTTAAATACCTGAAATTTAAGGGTTTTCATCAGATATTGAGATAAAATAAGCATTTGAGGACACAATTTCTATTAAAATATAGCCCTAAATAAGTCCAATTTGTGGACTCATCAACACCCCAACATAAACTTTTGCTTGTCCTCAAGAAGTTCAGCAATTCAAAAAGGGTGTCTCAAACAGTGCTACACAAGACTCAATCATGAATGCATACAATAAGACTCAATTTGCTTATGCAAAGATCAAGTTTGTACTCAAAGATTCAAGTTGTGAGACACCATTACCAAAGATTCTCAAGCTCGCAATACTTTCTTCGAATGCAAGTTCAAGCTCAACAAAAGCCTTTGAATACCCTCACAGTTATGATGATTCCATTTTCACACGCAAAGGTATAATCAATTTAAAGTTCAGGAATCATATACAACACTCACACTCACAAACACGAACACAATGCATACTTTCACCCATAGGTTTGCCCGTATTTTCCAATCAACATTTGTTTCGACTTTCTCAAGATCACAAAGGTTTTAACAAGGCTTGTAATGGGGCTGAGTGTAGAGGTATGGTTATTTAGGCTCAGTGACTTTTATCTTCATGACATGTGGTGCTCTCAACACTTCCTTTCTTTTTCGTTCATCATTTTCATTAGTGAATCATAAGTCATCCTATTATTCGTTTCCTATGGATTGTTTGGGAACCCCATCTCTTTTGTACTTTATTCTACAACTTTCTTTTTCATTCTTTTCTTTTCTTTTTCTCTTTCTCATTTTTTTTATATGGAGGGGTTCCATTTTTCTCAACACCATGAGTTAACGGAGACTTCCCTTGCACTTCTTGATTTTCCCTTTTCTTTTCACCACACCCCCAACTTAGGCTTTTGGCCTAAGTTGGCTATTTAACTAACCACAATTCAAGAATATTATAGGTAATGGATTAAGAAAGGTCTAGTTTTCATCAAGTTTCTTCCAAAGAAGGGTAAGGCTCAGTGGGTGTTCAAGGAGAATCACACGCTCACAAGGTGGGTCACAAAAGAGGTATATGTCAAATTGGTTCACACTCTTCGAAGTTGCCTAAGATCGTATCAAGAGAAAGTCTTACTTAGTGAACCAGCCAAACAGGGCAAATTCTAGGTGTTGTCATGCATGGTTCCAGGTAAGCTTATCACACAAGGCATCGACATTTAAGTCAAACAAGACTCCACACTTTTGCTAGTGTTCAACGGTCTTCACAAGAGAATCAATTTGATAAATGGGTAATCACAACGAGATGCAAAGAGTTCACATATTGTCTATGCAATTTCATTTGGCCTCATCGTAGCCATACATTTCTGTTCGTTCGATTATAAGCAATATTTAAGTCATCGGTATTGATCAAAACCGAGACTTAAATTTGCCAAGGAACAACCATATTCACGAGCATATAAATGGTGGCAAAAATGTGCGAAAAATTCTAAATTTTCGGAAGGGTCAAAATCATTTTGCAATTTAAAATAAAAAAGAAGAGCCATAAGCTCGAACATCCACAGAAAAACAATATTAACACAATTTTAAATAGAACAGCACAAATATAAACACAAAGCACGAACAAAAGTAGCACACAAAAGGTGTGGGCCTCACCCCACTAAAAACGAAAACATTTGTCCTCAAATGCATATAACAAAATATCCAGAATGTAAATTAAAGGAAGATAGATAAGGCGGTAAAGAGGTGGTTATGTCTACATACTCTCTCCATCTGTCTGGGAATCAGTGCCCAATGCATCACTCTGGTCTTGGGTGTCAGTACCCGAAGTCGCCTCAGAAGAAACAGTAGTACCATACCCACTAGGAACTGCCAAGGGTGTTTTCGCCAAAATGGCCTGCATAGCTACATAGAATCCTCGTGTCCACGAAGGAACATTAGGACCTCAGATAGTGGTCTTCCTGTCAGAAGTGGGCCTCTTGCCCTTGCCTTCATTTCCAGGTGGAAGTTCTTGCCTTCCCTTCTTGGGAGGATTTGACCCCTTATTTATTGTGATATTCCGTGCTCATTTACGGGGTCACATAACAATATTGGTATTTACCATATCTTCGGGATACTCAGACTTCTCCCTGCTAGACTCAACAACATGCAAGCACAACCCCACAAGATTTAACCAATTTTATGGCATAAAAAAATACAGGATTTTAACAATATAAACACTACGGGCAAGATTTTCACAGGAATAAGCAAAAACAATTAAGATCAGAGAGGCCCACTACACATCACTAGGATAAGATCATTGCAAATGAGTACAATAATTGCTAAAAATAAGTTTGGGGTTCGAAAAACCAACCTTAGATGCCGATTAAAATACTTTCGAAATGCTACGAGGCAATGTAATCCAACTCCGAGCACCAATCAACAACTCAAATACAATAAAAATGCAAGAAATATTGAAAATACTAAAAGGGTGTGAGTTTGTGAAGGTCTAAAGTGAGGGAAAGTGTAGAGTTTGAAAGTTTAAACCTTTGGCCTTTTTAAGAAACAGTCCAGTTCTCATCCATTCGGCGATAGTCATGGTCATCAATCCATTCGGTGACTCATCGAGTGGATACTTACCTCGCCGAGTTTTACTGGACCTCCAATTAAACTGGAGGTCCAAACGACGAACTAGATCACAATCGCCGACCAAGTCAGCGATTTGCGAATAATTTCCTGGGCACACCGGGTTTTACAGACTCCACTTTAAAGTCGTCTTTAGTCCAACGGCGGTCTAAGTCGGGTCGCCGACTTCTTCAGTGATGCGCCGACGGGACCTTTGGTTGGCTAATTTGCACTTTTCACTCACTTTCCATACCTCGACCTGCACAAACAACACACCATTATTTCTTAAAGTAAAAATAAAGCGGTAAAACCTTGGGTTGCCTCCCAAGAAGCGCCTTATTTAACTTCATGGCACGATGCAACTCCCACTCAAGTTCTATTATTGAAGTTTGCCTCATTTTCATGAAGCCACCCATCTTTTGGCTTTGGGTAGAGAGAAGATAGCACTTGGTCCATTTGGGACCTTTGTCATCATTCACACTCATTCTTCCTATTTCAACACACAAATAAGCAAAACAAAACAAAAAAATTAAGTTAGTATACTACGACTAACAAAAGTAAAATTCTACTCTACTAATAATTCTCAGGTAACACCACTCCCCGACAGCGGTGCCATTTTGGCATTTCCGTAATCAAGACGCAACTTTTGATGCAAGTGCCTACGATCATACAATAGTTTAGTAACCCAATCAAGGGTTAGGATCGTTCCCAAGAAAGTGGTTTTGAGAATTAATAGAAAAATAAAACTTAGTTCTAACTAGCTGTAGCTAAAGACGTTAACGATTAAAAGCATTGTAAATTAAAAGAGGGACACAAGAGTGTCAATTAACAATGGGGGAGGGGGTGTCACTAGTAACTAAAAACAGCAAAATAAATAAGGGTTTCTAAGTAATGAGAGGGGATACTTGGGATGTGATGGGAATACGAGTTAAGCTAGATTATTGGGTACATGCTTTCGATAGAAGATTCATAGAATAATTGTGACTAGGTAAGACTTTAAGGGGGATAACATCTCTCTCAAGCAATTTACCCTATTTCAAATGCGTTCCACTCGGACACCCACTTGCCGCATGAAGACCAGCCTACGCCTTAACCCACTCACTCTCTCGAGCTGAGTGTGTGGACTGGGACTAGGGTTCACTCTCTCGAGTTGAACCTCATGTACACCCACTCGCACTGGTCATCAATTTAGTAGTCCTAATTTTACGACCTCTCTCTCTCTCGCAAACCAAAAACACATTAATATACTTGTATTTGCAACTACAAATTCATTAATTTCATCCACTACTACTAAACGAAATCACAATTAAACTACGATTAAACTATCAGTGAGCAAGGCCCAACCATTATCTTAACCCATATTCGCTAAATCACAGCCCAAGAGTTGGGGTTTTTAGCCACACATGTATAAGAGATAAAAATTTATACCAAATTGAGCTTGCATTCAACTGGGTATGAAGATTTAAGTCTTGATAAAGGCTAAATGAAAAGAATCCAAGTGACACAAACCCAAATCATGAAGATGAAACCCTTTGGATCTTCAAGTCTTCCAAACCCTCTCAAGCTTAGAGCAAAATTATCAAAAAGTACTATTCTATATGAAAATTAAAATAATTGTTCGACCTTTAAAACTAAAACTGTAACTAGTATTTATAGTTTTCACATATTTGTGATGCAACAGATCATTCGGCGTCGTTAGTCAGAATCGCCGATCAACTCGGTGATTTGCCCTAGGGTATAATTCATCGCCGTCTTGTACCAGCCTTAGCATCCTCGTGTTGTGGGTCATTGGGCGACATGGTACTGCTTTGCGGAACTTCTCGGCGATGCGCCAACTGCTCCATTTTTCCGCCGACATGATCTTTTCTTTCAAGGCTCAGCACACTGGAACAAAAGGCGAAGTAAGACCCTTCGGCGACTTGCCAAGTGGATTGGGCGATCCTTAGACCTTTATTGCTTCGTTATTTTTAGCTTTTTAGTTCCTGTTTGCTACGAAGTGTCCATGCTTTCCTTCAAACTACAAATACCTGAACATTAAGGATTTGCATAAGATATTGAGATAAAATAAGCATTTGAGGACACAATTTCTATTAAAATATAGCCCTAAATGAGTTCAATTTGTGGACTCATCAACTAGTCACAATGAGATTATAGTTCACATATGACTTATGCAACTCAAATGGTCTCATTGGACTTGCATAAACATATCGATCATCAATAACACTATTCAAGTTATCGATATTGATCACAACTGACACTCAAATGTTCAAGAGGACATTTGCAACATTCACGATCAAGAAAGCAAAAAAGATACAAATGAATCAAAGCCCACATTCACTATTTAAAGCAACATGGAGAATTTTCAAACAAAAAGCAAGAAAACAACAAAATATGTCAAAGAACAAAAGAAAAACAAATTACACCTAGAGGCTAGGTATCAAGATACCTTCATCCCACCAAAATAACTAAACAGTGTCCTCACTGAAGAATAGAAACTAAACTAATTGGGTGGAGAGTAAGGTTAAATGAATGAGAGGATGAAGTTTGAATTGAAAAAAAATGAAAAGAGAAATGACTATTTAGTTAGTACGCTAATCGGCAAGTTGTTTGAACGTCGCCAAGAAACTAGGTGACTCGCCGATTAGACATCCGCTCGCACAAATTTACAGAACTTGAGCCTTTCAAAGGGAGAGAAAAGTGATGAAAGTTGAGGCCACCAAATAAACTCAGAGACTCACCTTATGAGCGATGAGATCGCCCAAAATTACCGAACCTTCCTCGTTTTTTACCTCTCTTTGGTGATACATTTGGGCCATCAAAGGATCAAGTCTGCGACTCTCCAATTCAACCACCCCCTCTCCCATTTTCCATCATCCAAGAAATGAACTCCAACCTACACATACAACATACGTTATTCAAATAAAAAATTGGGTTCCCTCCAAACAAGTACATTAGTTAACGTCGTGGCACGAAGTGGACATGCATTCAATCATCATCCAAAGACATCACGTCAATCCCCATTACATTTAGGCACTCTTCAAAGTATAACTTTAACCTTTGTCCATTCACCTTGAACACTGACCCATCCGCAATTTCAACTTCTATTGCCTCATTAGTGAGCACCATCTTCAGTTTGAATGGTCCCGATAATTTTGACTTGACCTTACCCAGAAAATGTCTCAAACGGGAGTTATAAAGAACAACCAATTCACCGACTTTAACCTCTTAGTGAAGGATTTTTGGCATCATGTTATCTCTTCATTTCGTCCTTAGAGAGGGCTGAACTCTCACACACACGAAGCCGAAACTCTTCCAATGCATGGAGTTAATCAACTCTATCGTTTGATGCATTTTCCCAATTCTAGTTCAGGGCCTTCAAGGCTCACAATGCCTTATGCTAAAGTTCAACGGGCATATGACAAGACTTACCGAACACCAATTTATACGGGTACATACCAATTGGAGTTTTGAATGTAGTTCTATACGTTGAAAAAGCAAGGTCGAATTTCCGGGACCAATTGGTTTGATTTGCATTTACTGTCTTGGCTAAAATTCCTTTAGGTTCTCTGTTTGACAACTCAGGTTGCCAACTTTTTTTTTGACGATAAGGGGTAGAAACCTTATGCTTGACTCCATACTTTCTTAGAAACAATGCAAACATACTATTACAAAAATGATACCCCCATCACTAATGATAGCATGTGGAGTGCAAAACCTACTGAAAATGTACCTCTTGAGGAATTGGACCACATTTCCCCCTTCATTATTGGGTAAGGCCACAACCTCTATCCATTGGACACATAATCGATGACTACCAAAATGTATTTGTTTCTATAATAACTCACAAAGGGGCCCATGAAATTGATTCCCCAAACATCAAGCAATTGTGCCTCTAGATAGGAATGAGAGGTAATTCATGCCTTCGCAATACTTCGCCTCACTTTCGGCATTTCACACACACATCTTGATATAATGTTGGCAACTTTAAATCACCTTTGCGGTTGTACGTACTCCACTATGGTGTCCACCCACTAGTGATGCATGCCAAACATCAAGAATAGGCTCTACCTAAACTTTTGGAACACCCCTTCTAATCAGGTGGTCTAGACACTCCCGAAATAGATAAGGTTCATCACAAAAGTACTTCTTCACATTGAAAAGAAACCTCTTTTTTTGGTAAACAAAATCAGCTCATCTGGAAGAATCCCACTGAAATGACCCGAAAAGTTCTTAAAAATGTGCTTCGGAAGTTACCGGAAACTTGTTTAGCTATATATAAAAAAATCCATTTTGTTTTTTCGAAAATCCGACTTCATATTCTTCTTTAGGGGGTCAAATTGAGTGGGAAATGGGTCTAACCCAAATTTTAGAGCAACCGTATCAAAATCCGAAATTTCCAAGTGAAGCCTTTTTCGAGGGTCTACTTTGGAGGG
>JAJOOR010039429.1:0-13506 GCA_036250505.1 Solanum acaule | reverse complement strand
GGAGACTCAATTGGGAGAAACCAGTGGGAGTCTTTGCTTTGCATTCTTTCTTCAGCTATAACCAACAAGGACAACATCTATGAAGTTAATGGCAGTCCTATCACGAAACACAAAGGGTTCTTGGTCTTCAAGTTTGCTGATTACAATTGCACTGTGGAATACTATAGGGCTCCGTTTCTTGTGTTGCAGAGTCGACCTCCTGCTGGAGCCTCGGCCAATATAAGAACAACTCTAAAGTTAGATAAGATGGATTGGAACTCTTTAAAATGGAGGGATGCAGATGTCATTGTTTTTAATACTGGACACTGGTGGAACTATGAGAAGACCATAAGAGGGTACCTCTATCTTCTTTAAAAGAATTGTTGATTTTCAACTTATCGAAAAAAAAAAAAAAAACTCGTGCTTTTACTTTCAATCCATGTTTGCTTCTGAAGATGAACTTTTTAATGTTGTTAGTTTGTTGCTTCTGTTATGCTGAGTAGAATTGTTCGGTGTCTTTGATGTGGACATTGTCCATCATTTTTCAATACTTGATATAATGTATTGACTTCAAAATGAAAATGTCTTCAGGGGTTGTTACTTCCAAGAGGGATCAGAAGTGAAGATGGATATGAAAGTGGATACTGCCTATGAGAGGTCTTTGCAAACGGTGTTAGACTGGGTAAATTGTGAAGTTAACTCCAACAAAACCCAAGTCTTCTTCCGGACATATGCCCCCGTACATTTCAGGTTGGTCTCATATTTCTTCGTCCTTGCTATGTTGTTCTTGGTTTTTTAATCGTCACACATTTCATAACTCTACTAAGCTTGCAGTCGTGACATGACTTGGTAAGTGATCTAAGCTTTACTGTACCCTCATGTTGACAAACCCAGAATCTGTTCTCCTTGAGGATCATTAGACATGACTATTGGCCTCGATAGGATGGACTTTGGTACTTACATTTAACATCTATTTCAATTGACTTGACATTGGAGTTGGCTATTGGTCGAAACACCTTCAACTCATTGTTCTGTACTTCAAAGCATAAGCTGAACTACTGATCTTTATTTTTGCACTAGATCTATCTTTACTGCGCCAAAGTCCAGAGGGCGAGGACCATGTTTCCGTTCAGAACTTCAGTATACTGACCTTTCAACAGATTATCTTCTTTTTGTTTTTCTGTGTGATTGTCGGTGTCATCTTTAGTTCCTTCGATCCTTCATTTTCTTTTGTGTGTGTTGGGGGAAGGTTCTGTAGGGATAAAATAACAGAGCTTTTGCTCCCTCACCTATTCGCTAACAAGCATGGGATGATAATCTATTAACAAAACTCTATATTCCATGATTTGCAGAGGTGGAGACTGGAGAACTGGGGGAAGCTGTCACCTGGAGGCACTTCCTGATCAAGGTTCTTCATTGGTGCCATCCCACACGTGGGCTCGATACAGTATATTCTGTGATGTAATGTCAGCTCGCTCAAACACGTCAAGTCAAGGAGCATTAGATGTTCTAAACGTAACACATCTAACCTCCAGAAGAAAAGATGGACATTCATCTATGTACTATTTGGGTCCTAACATAGGCCCTGCGCCTATCAATAGGCAAGATTGCAGCCACTGGTGCCTTCCGGGAGTCCCAGATGCATGGAATGAGCTACTGTATGCCCTATTTATGAAGCGAGAAGCAACTCAAACTTTGAACTCATCAACCATCCAGGTACAATGATCCAAGGTTGCTTCTCGGAAATGTGCTTTACTTATACGCTCAACAGGACTAAGACGTCTCAAATATAAAGATGCTTGTCCGATAAAATACAGAATCAAGAAGATACAACGATTACCAGACACTCGAGGCGAGGCAAGAACCAGCTGTGAGAATATCTCATTGCTGTTTCAAGACTTGCTTCTATGTAGAGATAAGCCCATTTTTAGGGGTAAAAGATGTAAACAGGGTCATTGAATAAAATAGATAAGCTCATAGATAGGAGATTAGGTGTATTTTCAAATGTAGTGAAATTTTGGGTTACAACTTGTAGCCAGGACAAAGAAAAGAATGTTAAGTTGAAGTAGCTCTGTTAGTTAAGCTTATTCTGTCTAATATTCTTTGATAGCCTTCACATAATATTTTCATTGATTATAGTTTTCTTCTGATAAGATTCAAATATTTTTAACTATAAAAGTTTTGTTTAGTGTTAATTACATTAAACACCCTTGTAATATAACTCTGTTTTGAATACACCCCATGTATTAAAATCAAACAGTTATAACCCCTATACAGCTATTCTAATAGAAGTTAATTTGAAAGACAAAGTGAAGAGGTTAAGTTAAGGCGTTTAATGAAGGTCTGAATCGAAAGGTTAAGAGTTTAAATTATTAAGTGTATTTACTTACATTAGGATTTAAGTATTTATTTGATCTGAGTAGATTTTAATCATTAAGATCTGGAACAAAGTCTTAATATCATTAAGAAGTATTTTTGTGTGGATAATTTTCAGCACCACTATATATATCCACAATCATCTGCCACCACCATTAACTACCTTTGTCATTACAATCACCACCACCATTGTTAGCCATCATTATCGTCACAAAACACCAGCCATCACCAATAACCACTAGTGGCAAACACCATTATTGCCAACCACTGTTAGTCACTAATCACATTCATTCTTGTAACTGTCATCACTACTACTAGTAAACACCACCACCGTTAACCACTATTGTCAATCGATACTACATCTATCACCTCATCATTATAATTATTTTAAAAACAGACCGTCTTAATCATTAATATTTAAATCTAGAAACAATATCTTAATTATTCAGATGTGTATTCGAATACAAACATCTTTATTTTCATGAAAACAAATAATTTGTTAGATTTCTATTTATTAAAGTCCGAAAAGGTTAGATATCTAAAAATACGGAAAAAAGGCAAAAAATTATTTTAAGTAGGCTGTTTCTTAAAATACGGGAAAAAGACATCTTTCTCCTTAGTTTTTTTTTTGGTTTGGATAAGTTGAAGTATTCATCTAGTTTATTTGAGAGGGGTTGTTTTTTTCTTTAGATACCTGACTTAAAATTATTTTTCCTTTTTAAAAATATAAGTCAAAGTTACAATTATTTTAAGATGAAATTCGATGAACAGATTAGCCATAGTCATATGACTAATTATTTATGTAAACCATTGATTCAAGACCTAATTGAATTACAGTTATTCTACTAGTCTTTAGATCCCTTCTCAATTATGCAAATTAGAGTTTTACAAATCTCTTTATTTTATTTTTTTAAGTAAAAAAAAAACTTTTATATTAAGTAAGTCGAATAAATTATATGATCAAGTATAAAATAAAATTTTATGATTAAATAATTTAAAAAATACTTTAGGACAAATTAAAAGTTAATTGCATAATTGTCACGACCCAGACCATCGTGATTGACACCCACACTAACTCTCCAGTGGGAGAACCATTAATACTAATTAGCTAACCAACCTAATCAAAATATTAAATCATTTAAGTTACAGAAGCAAGTTAAATGTTAAGGAAAGAAATAGGGAGTTACCATAAACTCCAAACAAAAGTCTAACAACTAAAACAAATGTGGAAGTAATCACCTAGAACCTGAAAGTTAACGTACCAAAACTCTAACAAGATCCATAAATCTAAACAAGAAGGGTCACAACCCCAAACTAATGTGCTAACAACTAACTAGAAAGTCTAAGTCCGAAATGTGGACATAGACAGAAAGAGAACTCATGGCCGTCTGGAAGAACTAGTTCACTCTTGAATTCGAACGACGATCACTGATCTTCTAAGCGAGGTCTGCAAATAGCCGCTTGAAGATGCCCTGTACTCAACAAAGAAAGAGCAAGTGCAATATAAGTACACAACCACAGTGTACTGGTAGGATCACACGGCTATCCCACTAAGTGCAACATGCATAAGTCAATACAACAATACAATAACTTGCATACACCGAACATATACAATATCATCAACAATTACGAACAAGGAACAATTTCAATATTCTCAAATATCATAGTTATATCAAGTCATTGGTCCTCTCATGGAACCCAAACCCAAACTGTTAGCATACCGAAACGTGGTACCCGATCCAATGATTATGCCGAAACGTGGCAACCGAACTCATAATTATGTCGGAACGTGGCAACCGATCCAAGTTAATGTGTCGGAACGCAACACCCGATTCATTCAACAAACCACAATCACAATCACATACATATTCTCATAATCATACAATCAAGTCATGATTCATGGCATTCATCATTCATCTATCCTTATTTACAATTAATGTGATCAATAATGCAACATTGACATACATACATGTATCATAATGAAGCAACAACAAACATACATCATACAATCATAGAATCACAATCATCACCTACCTCAAACAAAGCTTGAATCCCCTAAGAAATTTGATTCTTCCCTTTCCGGATTCGTTCCGATTGTTCTTGGTCTACAAACGATCAATATAACATGGGAATCAATAAACAATAACTAATTACCCGAATTACTAACAATTCTATCAACCCTAGATCATACTCATGATCCCAATATCCAAATTAGGGCTTTTTCTATCATAATTCCCAAATCAAAACCCTTTCCCATCGATAATTACCCATTAGATTACGTTCTACAGATCGAAAAATGGATTCGGGGAGTTAAAATCTTACCTTTAGCCTCAAGAATGGTGAAAAACTGTCAAGAAAATCTTTGGGTTCGTTCCTTAGCTCTCAAGTTTGAAAATTACAGAATAAAATGTTTTTAGGGTTTATTTCCGACTTTAAGTCGCGATTGTCCCGCCTCAGCGGCTTGCACATAGACAGAAAGCTGAATAAAGAATTCCAAAACCCCATTTCACCACACACCTTCAACCAACGACACTCAGAAACTACTCGTTCACGCTAAGATTCATTTCAAGAGTTCTACTCACCCGAATTCAATTTCGTAAAGTCGTACGGGTTCCTTAACGTCTTAGATATCCACTCATGTAATCAAAATCATAATTAAATTGCCCAATTGCTACCAGATTTCCCTAGACCTCACAAACTCGATTTCGTCCAAATCTGGACTAGGTTGGGAAATTCCAAGTTACTACGAAAAAGTTTTTTGGCCCAAAATTTTCCCCGTTAGCTTTTCTATAACAACGGGAACAGGTCATTACAATAGATACCAATTCACCCATTACTTGTCCCCGAGTGACAAACTTAGGAAAAATAGGCTAAAGAAAGAATGGAGTAGTACCTGAATCGACGAACAATTGGGGATACTTGTCTCGCATGTCCCTCTCGATTTCCCAAGTAGCTTCCTCAACTGGACGATACTTACATTGAACTTTTACGAACTTAATCTCCTTGGTCCTTAGCTTTCGGACATCACGATCAAGAATTGCGATCGGTTCCTCATCATATTGGAGGTCTTTGTCTAACACAATTGAGTCTTATTTTATGATGTAATCCCCGTCACCATGATATATCTTCAACATGGAGACATGAAATACCGGATGAACTCTAGATAGATTAGGTGGTAGAGCCAACCTATACGCTACCGATCCCACACATTCAGGAATCTCAAAGGGACAAATGTATCGCGGACTTAGCTTGCCCTTCTTGCCAAATCTCATTACCACTTTCATGGGTGATACCTTAAGAAGAACATTCTCACCAGTCTGAAAAGCCATATCTCTTACCTTATGGTCTGCGTACTTTTTCTGTCTACTCTGGGCTGCTAGAAGCTTAGCTTGAATACTCCTCACTTTATCTTGAGAATCCTTCACTAAATCAACCCCCAAAGGTTTCACATCTCCAGCCTCGAACCATCATATGGGTGATCTATATCCCCTCCCATAAAGTGCCTCAAATGGTGTCATATCTATGCTGGATTGATAACTATTATTATAGGAGAATTCACACAAAGGTAAGAACTTATCCCAATGCCCTCCAAAATCAATCACACATGCCCTCAACATGTCTTCTAATGTGTGCCCAATTCATCATGTAACTTCCTCCAAAACTTGGATGTGAATTGGGTACCACGGTCTGAGATGATAGAAAGGGGCACCCCATGCAACCTCACTATCTCTTTCACATAAACCTTAGCCAATTGTTCAGCATTATAATCTACTTTTACCAGAATGAAATGGGTTGACTTAGTCAATCTATCAACCACTACCCAAATAGAATCAAACTTCCTCAAATTCACTTGTTGGTAATTTTGATACTTAGCCACAAACTCCGCTATATCCTTCTTCATGCCCGGCCACCAATAAATTCGCTTCAGATCTCGATTCATCTTGGTCACTCCCGAATGAATAGAATATCGCGAGCCATGGGATTCTGTCAACAATTTCTGAATTAAGTCATCAACTCGAGGAACACAAATCCTTCATTTAAAAATGAGCACATCTTCCGCATCAAGAGTGGTCTTTTGTGCCTTACCAATCGCAGTCTTCTTCTTAAGTTCATTCAAATTTTCATCCTCAAATTGTTTGGTCTTAATCTCTTTAATGAATGTAACCCTAACTTCAATGCTAGCTAACATCCCACCTCTCTCTGAGATGCCCAACTGCATGAACTTAGACTCAAAAATTGGGGCACCTCATGGGGAAGCACTAGGACGAATAAATCCTTTATCAAGAAGTTCTTGGATTTGAGCCTTAAGCTCTCTTAATTCTGTTGAAGCCATGCGATATGGAGGGATAGAAATGGGATGAGTACCATGTTCTAAATCAATGCAGAAATCTATATCTCTATCCGGGGGCATACCAGGCAAATCATTAGGAAACACTTCTCTAAATTCTAACACCACATGAATAGACTCAATAGATGGAGACTCAACCTCAACATCCCGAATATGAGCCAAATAAGCCAAACAACCCTGCCCTACCAGTTTACTAGCCTGAATGGAGGATATGATATTAGCTTGCTTAGCCTTGTACACCCCTTTCCACTCTAACTTTTAACTTCTCGGAATTTCTAAAGTTACAGACTTGGTATTACAACTAAGCACAACATAATATGGGGACAACCAAGTCATGCCTAAGATTATATCGAAGTCAGTCATATCCAAAATAACCAAATCAGCCCAAGTCTGAAAACCCATCAACAAAATAGGACAAACACGATATACATGGGTGACTATGACAGACTCTCCAACTGGGGTAGAAACATGGATGGGGGCATCAAGTATATCACAAATCATAGCAAATTCTGAGGCAAATCGCATGAATACATAAGAATAAGTAGAACCCGGATCAAATAACACATTAGTCATCCGGTCACAGACAAGAATAGTACATGTGATCACTGCGTCTGGCGCCTCTGCCTCATTCTTACCCGAAAAGGCGTAACATACCCTATTATCATATCTAGAGACTTTCCTGCCTGGTTGCACATCCCCTGCATGCGTTACCATTTCCTCTACCCCACGGCCTCCATGATTACCTCTTCGCCCACTTTATGGACGTCCTCAACCATTATTACCATTTCCCGCGGGTACCACTGCTTTAGTCTGCTACTGCGCGGAATCCATCACGCGCAGGTGGGGATAATCTCTCCTCATATGTCCAGGTTCTCCACAATTATAGCAAGTACAATCAAAAGATGGCCTGCTGCCTGCTGAAGGTGCGACTCCCTGGCTATCCTGAATCAAATTATGAGGTGGAGTTCCCGAGTAATTACCTGTAAAGGCGGGCATAACAGACTGAATTGGCTTGGCTGCAAGCGTTGGCCTTCCGGACCCCCTAGAGTATGAACCCTGAAAGTTATCCGAGTTTTTGGCCCTTTTAGCCAATTCCTTAGCCTGACCGTCTCGCCTCACCCCCTCCACTTTCTTAACAAAGTCTGTTACCCCTATTAAAGCTCCTCCCTGCAGAGGTCATATGAACAGATAATACCTGCAACTCAGAGTTTAGTCCCTTAATAAATAAACGGATTCTCTCCTTCTCAGTAGTCACCAATTGAGCAGCATATCTAGACAAAGCATGGAACTTGGCCTCATAAGCAGCCACAGACATCCCGCCTTGCTCCAAAGCCATGAACTCATCCTTCTTGCGATCTCTCAAAGTCTTAGACACATATTTCTCTAAAAACAGAGCATGAAATTAGGTCTAAGTAAGTGGAGATAAAACTGAAGATCTGCATTCCACATAAGCTCTCCACCACTGCTTAGCCTCACCTTGACGTTGAAAAGTCACAAACTCAACCCCATGCTGATGGACAATTCCCAACTTATGAAGCCTCTCATAGCAGTCTAAAATAAACTCATAAGCATCATCACTCTCAGAACCAAGGAACACATGCAGTTTCAACTTCAAGAACTTAGTCAACATTTCATGCTCATTACCAATCATAACATGACCCAATAAAGGACGAAAGAAAACATTATTACCTCCAGTTCCACCCACCTTGGGCGCAGTGATAGCAACAAGGGAATTGGCAGGAGTTTGAGTTGCTTGAACAGATGGAAGCACTCCAAGACCAACCAACCCTTTCAAGAATGACATGATCTGCTGAGCTAACACTGGGTCCAAAGGAGGAATACTTGTAGTCTCGACCTGCACCTCTTCCTCTTGCCCAACATTCTCCTCATCCTCAACCTCTATGTTCTCATCTACCTCTTCATGATGCGCATGAGGGGTCTCATTTCTGGGAGCATCTCCAACCGGTTCTCCATCCCTAGTAGGTTCTGCCCTTCCTCGGCGTCAACCCCTACCTCGACTGCGACCTCTCGCTGTAGATTCCTCAGCTGGAGCATTGACGGAAGCTACGGGCCTGATGCCGTTGAATCTAGTGTTAACCATATGCGGACAGAAGAGTGAAGGAGGTTAGATACCAATTTGAATCGCCAGATAGCACGAAAGGAGACAAAAGAAAATAGAGAGATTTCCTGAAGTCCTATAGCCTCTAGAAGAAAAGTATAGACGTCTCCGTACCGTTCCGCAAGACTATACTAGACTCATTTTGGTACATCGAGATCAACGAATGTAGGCTCTGATACCAACTATGTCACGACCCAGACCATCATGATTGGCACCCACACTAACCCTCCGGTGGGAGAACCATTAATACTAATTAGCTAACCAACCTAATCAAAATACTAAAGCATTTAAGTTACGAAAGCAAGTTAAATGCTAAGGAAAGAAATAGGGAGTTCCCATGAACTCCAAACAAAAGTCTAACAACTAAAACAAATGCGGAAGTAATCACCTAGAACCTGAAAGTCAACGTACCAAAACTTTACCAAGATCCATAAATCTAAATAAGAAGGGTCACAACCCCAAACTAATGTGCTAACAACTAACTAGAAAGTCTAAGTCCGAAATGTGGACATAGACATAAAGAGAACTCATGGCCGCCCGGAAGAACTGCCTCACCCTTGAATTTGAACGACAATCACTGATCTTCTAACTGAGGTCTGTCAATTGCCGCTTGAAGATGCCCTGTACTCAACAAAGAAAGAGCAAGTGCAATATCAGTACACAACCACAGTGTACTGGTAGGATCACACGACTATCCCACTAAGTGCAACATGCATAAGTCAATACAACAATACAATAACATGCATACATCGAACATATACAATATCATCAACAATTACGAACAATAAACAGTTTCACGATCCTCAAATATCACAGTTATATCAAGTCATTGGTCCTCTCATGGAACCCAAACCCAAACTATTAGCATACCGGAATATGGTACTCAATCCTATGATTATGCCGAAAAGTGGCAACCGATCCCATAATTATGCCAGAACGTGGCAACCGATCCAAGTTAGTGTATCGGAACGCAACACCCGATCCATTCAACAAGCCACAATCAGAATCATAAGTATATTCTCATAATCATATAATCAAGTCATGATTCATGGCATTCATCATTCATCTATCCTCATTTACAATTAATGTGATCAATAATGCAACATTGGCATACATACATGTATCATAATGAAGTAAGAACAAACACACATCACACAATCATAGAATCACAACCATCACATACCTCAAATAAAGCTTGAATCCTCTAAGAAACCTGATTCTTCCCTTTTCGGATTCGTTCCGATTGTTCTTGGTCTACAAATGGCCAATATAACACGGGAATCAATTAACAATAGCTAATTACCCGAATTACTAACAATTCTATCAACCCAAGATCATACCCATGGTCCCAATATTCAAATTAGGGCTTTTTCTATCATAATTCTCAGATCAAAACCCTTTCCCATTGATAATTACCCATTAGATTACGTTTTACGGATCAAAAAATGGATTTGGGGAGTTAAAATCTTACCTTTAGCCTCACGAATGGTGAAAAACTGTCAAGAAAACCCTAGGTTCGTTCCTTAGCTCTCAAGTTCGAAAATTACAGAATAAAATGTTTTTGGGGTTTATTTTCGACTTTAAGTCGCGACTGTCCCGCCATAGCAGTACTCTCCCCCCTCTACAACGATCCCGCCCTGGCGGCAGAAATCCCGCCTCAGCGGCTTGCACGAAGACAAAGAGCTTAATAAAGAATTCCAAAACCCTATTTCACCACATACCTTCAACCAACGACACTCAGAAACTACCCGTTCATACTAGGATTAATTTCGGGAGTTCTACTCATCCGAATTCAATTCCGTAAAGTCGTACAGGTTACTTAACGTCTTAGCTATCTACTCATGTAATCAAAATCATAATTAAATCGCCCAATTGCTACCAAATTTCCCTAGACCTCACAGATTCCGATTTTGTTCAAATCTGGACTAGGTTGGGATTCCCAAGTTACTACGAAAATGTTTTCGGGCCCAAAATTTTCCCCAATTGGCTTTTCTATTACGATCGGAACATGTCGTTACAGTAACACATAATTAGACGATAACAATATTATTTTTGAAATGCGTGAAAATTATTTACACTTCTCAACTTTGTTATATAAATCAAACCTCTATTCAATTTTGAATAATAGACATTCTTCCTCCTTATTCGATACAATATCCATTTTACTAATTCAACCGTAAGAATAATATATATATATAAGTTTTTAACCTTATTTGCCTTATAAAATCTAAAACTATTCTTTATGAATGTTATTTTAATATTAAAAGGCTTAAATATGTAAGTATCTATTTATATATCTTTGTGAGTGTATGCGTGTGGGTACTTAAGTTTCATTTTTTCGTTTCTTATTATTCTTTGTTGTTTATATAAATAAACGAATTTTAGTTGTATTGATTATTTATAATTATAAATTAAAATTTATTTATAATATAAATAGATAATCATTTAAATATTTATCATGAAAACCATTTTTATTTTTATTAATCATCTTTTTTATTACCTACAATAAAATATGTTTATAAAGTTAGGACTCTTTTATCATTTTCACTTTTTTTAATTAAGTAAATAAATATTAAAGTTTGATTTTTTTTTCTTATTGTGCTCATTTATTTCAATATAGAAGATTTTAAGTTATATACTCAATAGCAGTATTTTCATTAGGAAAATAATATTTATTTTTTGGGCAAATTACAGAAATCACATACTTTTAAGCCAAAATTACAATCTATCCCTTAAAAGTTTATAATTACAGAAATCCCTCAAACGGATACAATAATATAAACGCTGATACATTAATCTGATGTGCGAGATACAATAATATAAACCCTGATACATTAATCTGATGCGCGAGATACAATAATATAAGCGCTGATACACTAATCTGATGTGCGAAAATGAGGGATTTTGGAAATTTGTAAAACTTATAGAGGATAATGGTAATAAGTAAACTAAAAGGTGGAATTTTTGTAATTTTTCCTTATTTTTTTATAGGTAAATTTGTTACATCAATTTTAAAAAAGAAAAAAGTAGGAAAAACTACAATATATTTCACTACCATATATACTATTATTACATCTACTTTCAAAATATTACGTATCTTACACTTAGATATATGTATTTTTGCTATCAGATACACAAAAATAGGGAGAAGACGAACGAGATTGGAGAGAGAGGCGAGTGAGATTCGAATGTATCTAAGATACATGTGAATCACACTAGATACGTATTTGTATGTATAAATTTCGATTCGGTAAATTAAATTTCAATTTGGTATGGTATTCAATAATACCGCATTGAAGTTGTAGCCGATTGTATTACAAAGTTAATACTATTTTTCCAATCATTTTTTCTAATTTTTTTTTGTGGAGCCACGATATAATAGAAGATCAATAAGTAAAAAGACATTAAGAAAAACAAATTGACACAACTAAAAGACATGTATTTTAGTTGTTTATGTTCATTCTTTAACTTTCTTCTTTAGACTTGTACTAATGAGAAATGGACATGTTGATACATGATCTTCATTAAGTAAGTAATTCGGGAGATACCAAATACCAAATGGTACTAATGTCTCATACCAAACTCAAATCTAAATACCATAATTCTAAAAATTTACTCCCGAATACCAAATTACTAAAAATTTTGGTTCGATTCGATAATTTGATTTTCGATATTTTATGTCCAATCCTACTTAAATTTGACCTCATGTATCCGAAATATATATATCTAGACATATTTGGAGGCACCAACATTGACAAAGATACATAATATTGCAAATTAGAGTGCATCTAAACTATTGAGATTTATGTAAGTTCCCAAAAAAATATCATAATTTTAAAGAAGTAAAAATAAATAAATACTGATAATGTACTGGTAAAATGAATATTTTAAAAAATACAATTAATATAATTTCAACCCAATTTTTCTTTTTCACAAGTGCATCATCTACTTGCAAAATAAGGGGAAGTGCGAAGGCTAAGAGCACAAACACCCGCGTAAAGTCGAAGCTAGTAGGTCGAACTCATCAATGGCGGATTCAATACCACAAAGCAGATCAAGGGACCTCGATAAGCTCCTTCTTCGGCCCGGAAATCTCGTCGGACCGACCTTCGAGGCCGGCGCTCAGGTAAACCCCCCAATCCAAACGCTACTCCTTTTTTCTCGAACGATTGTGTTGCATTACCTTATGATTATAAGTTTGATCTCTTGTTTCACAGTTGAGAGATGATATAAAGGAGTGCGTAAGAGTGTTGGTGATAGGTGCTGGTGGATTAGGTTGCGAATTGCTCAAGGATTTGGCTTTTTCAGGGTTTCAAAACCTTGAGGTTATTGATATGGACCGAATTGAAGTTACCAATCTAAATCGCCAATTTCTGTTCAGGTGCGTTTGTTTATTCCGAGTTGTGTAGTTTATGACATTATGCTATTCGAATTTATTGTTGAGTTCGTAATGTGTGTATTATAATGAAGTCCTAATTCATAAAGATTGAGTTTTGATCTCATGGTTTGTCTCCAGAGCAATTTTCCTTTATCTATGCAAACCCAGCTCAAAATTATACTTAGTACATAATGAGAGCAAAAGAACTAATAGGCAATACAATCTAGTTGGCATTGTGGCTCAATTTGTTTGCTGCTCTGCATTAGGTCAGATGCTTTCCTGGAGTCTTTTTAGCCCAGTTCAAAG
>JAJOOR010039428.1:0-17707 GCA_036250505.1 Solanum acaule | reverse complement strand
TTCTTGGGAAGAGGTACTATGAGTTGGTTGAACTAGAAAAGGAACCCTCTCTAGTACATATGTGATTGAATACTCTATGGAAACTAAGGCTAAGCACCAAGTGGATGTGGCTAGGATGGTGGCCTAGTTGAGTATGAGATTAGGCACAATGAACATCCTTGGACATCTCTTAAACCATGTGCCAACATGGGTTGCTTTAGTTCTACCCTTGGCAAGTAGAACAACCTCCACGGAGTAGGATAGACTCCGGATTCCATACCTTGCTAGTGTGGTCTATGTCGGTTAAGGCCTATTTCCATCATATGGGATGTGCACTCTAGTATTGGATAGGTTCTACAACGTGTAGATAGTAGTATGGGATGCTATCTACACATGGCACAAGTAGGCTTAGAAGATACTAAAGTGAGTTCCCTAAGCCTTAGGGCTATTATGTGATTGTCCCCTATATGATTGTGTGTCTCCTAAATGGTTTTATAAAGAATGTTGACTTAGTATGTTATTAGGTAATGATAAAACCCTTGTCTATGGTAACTCTTAGGAACACTTAGGTGTATATAAAGATGTTGTATAGGCGGTCACTTCATTATTCACTTAAGTGTGGCTTAGGGTGACTTGAGATAGAGGCTTAAATGGTAATGAAGGACTTACTTTGCTATCTTGTTTAAGTATTGTACATTTGTATTAATTGAGTTGTAAATGATGTGAATATGGTCTTAATTGTGAATGGTGACTTGAAATGTGGGTTTATGCTTATGGTTGTAAAGGTTTGCTAAAGAAGGTCTTAAAAGCATACATTTCTTGTAAATGTCCGTTGTGCATGTTTTCTTGGATGGTCATCATACTTAGTACTTATTGTACTAACTCCATATTTCTCTATTGTTATAAGTGTAGGTGGTGGGAAGTGAGGAGATCTTTTGAGGAAGCTTGGGATATTGACTCTTCTCAAGAAGCTTGGTATGTCCTCATATATTCAAGGACATAGTTGTTATCTTTCTAGTATTTCCACTTAGACATTGTATAAGACTTATATTTTGTTGTAAAGGGTCGTGCCTCTAAGATGTTCTATTCGTGTCTAAGATGGTACATGAGACTTAGAAATTCTACTTCGTTACATTTGAAAGATTTTATGAGTATTATGAACTTGTTTTAAAAAGTGTTTAAATTCCTTATGGTTTTTATTACCGAATGTGATGAATGAATGCTAAGGCTTGTATGAGACCTCCGAGAGGTCGAATACGCATGTAACGGCTAGGGGGTACTCTCGGGTCGTTACATGTTCAACTACCTATAGTCAATGCATATTCTGAGAGAACCATATTTCTTCTTCACGAACAATACTGGCGCACCCCACGGCAAAATACTAGGTCTGATGAAGCACTTATCTAGAAGGTCTTTCAACTGCTTTTTCAATTCCTTACACTCAGCTGGAGCCATTCTGTAAGGAGGAATAGAGATAGGCTGGGTATCTGGAAGAAGATCAATTCCAAAGTCGATTTCCCTTTCGGGAGGAACTACGGGAAGATCATCTAGGAACACTTCTGGAACTCATTGACTACGGGAACTGACTCAATAGTTGGGGTTTGAGAGCTTGAATCATTAACCCGAACTAGATGATAGATACAACCCTTAGAGATCATTTTTTTGGCTTTAAGGTAAGAAATTAATCGACCAATAGGCCTAAGCTACTACCCTTCCATTCAAATATTGGTTCGTCTGGAAACTGAAAACGAGCAATCCTAGTTCTACAATCGACTGAGGCATAACAAGAATGTAACCAATCCATGCCTAGAATGACATCGAAGTCTACCATTTCTAACTCTACAAGATCTGTTGAGGTGACTTTCTGGGAGACTGTGACAGGGCAATTTCTGTATACCCGTCTAACTATAACTGGCTCACCGACTGGAGTAGAGACTGAGAAGGGTTCTGAGAGAGTTTCTGGACTAACATCAAACTTAACTGCTATATAGGGAGTTACAAAGGAAAAAGTAGCCCATAGATCTAACAAAGCATAAACATCGAGATTAAAGACTCGTGACATACCAGTGACTACATTAGGAGAATTTTCTTGATCCTGGCAAGCCTGAAGAGCATATAGCCTGTTTTGGCATTGTCCGTCACCTATACCAGATGAGTTACCCTGCTGAATCGGGCGACTTGTTGGTGCTGCTGATGTTGTAGACTGAGCTTTATTAGCATTGCCTCATTGACCCTGTTTAGAAGGACAATCTCTCACCTTGTTACCATATTGACCCCACCCAAAGCATCCTTCCTTTCATGCAAGACACTCGTCTGGATGGTTCTTACCGCACTTAGGGCAAGTTGGGTAGGTTTTGGTGTCTGAAACACTTCCCTGAGACTTAGAGCCTGCCGTCCTACCTTTCTGATCTTGTTTGAACTTGGAGGACGGAACACTAGTTGATGAAGGTGCTAGAGCTGAAAATTTTTGTTGACCCTGCAAGCGATTTCCACCACCCAATTTTTGTTGAGAATACTCATAGTTCCCAGTCCTAGCCTTCTTGTTCTCCTTAGTCTGTTCCCTAAGCGTATCTCCCTCAACCTGCTGAGCATGAGTCATGAGCCTAGAGATGTTCATGTCTTCCAGTAACATGCCATTCCTACACTCTATTTTCACCAAGTATGTCACTCCATACAGAAACTTGTTCATTTGGGCCCTGGAATCAGCAACTATGTGAGGAGCATACCTAGAGAGTTGGGTAAACTTGATCCCATACTCTTGGATGGTCATGCTACCTTTCCTTAAGTTCATAAATTCCTGCGCTTTTGCCTCCCTTAGCTCTCTCGGAAAAATCCTGTTCAGAAAGGTCTCACTAAAGCAATCCCAAGTGATAAGAGCTGCATCTGTACCCCTGTTCTCTTTCCACTGAGTATACCAGATATGAGCCACATCCTTAAGTTGGTACGATGCAAACTCAACCCGATCATTCCCAGTTACCTACATCACTTCAAAGATATTCTTGACCTCATCAATGAAGTTTTGGGGATCCTTACCAATCTGCGATCCTAAGAACTCTGGCGGATCCATCCTAACAAAATCTCGCACTCTGGTTGCAGCTGACCCAACATTAGCATCTGCTTGACCTGGAACTCACTGATTGTTCTGGTTGGCCACACACAGAGCCAACATATGAATGGCGTTCTGGAACTCTGCATTCGAAACTTCTTGATCTGGGACTGGAGGAGTTGCATTTGTGTTTCTGGCATTAGCTCTACGAAGAGGCCTGATCTGAAACGTAGAATGTCGAGTTAGAATGAGGAATTAGATCATACCCTACGCACAATAAGAATAACAATAAAATGAAGATTTTTCCTAACACACTTTATAGCCTCCCTCTCATTAGATGTGGTGCGCACTACACACCCATGAAAAGGACTCTACCTAGTGCGACTTTTCAAACATCCTAGGACACTTAAACCTAGGGCTCTGATACCAAGTTTGTCACGCCCTGATGATACCCCCTGGACGAGGAAACGAGACCTAGGATCACAAGTGACCCCAAGCTAACCCTGCTGGCATGACATGAGCATACTAAGAATAATAATAACTGATGCAGAAGCTAATCATGAAGTAAATCTAAAATGATGGGGAATACCCATATACTAAAACTGAATATATGAAATCTAAGAGTTCAATACAAAGGAAACATCAAACTCAAGTACTAAGTTGAATCTAACTATGTCTGAAAATAGCCTCTAACTAACTAGAATTGTTGGGACATGCCCCAGCTAAGTCTAGCAAAAATGAAACTAAAAGACAAAAATATTGGAAAGATAACATGACTATTGTCCTCGAAGAATAAGGACTCACCACTAATACTACTGAACTAGAGATCAGGAACCAATCTAAGTGTGATCTCGATGCTGAGAACCAGGACCTACATCACGAGAAGATGTAGCGGAGAGTATGTGTCAGTACTTGAAAGGTACTGAGCATGCAGGATAGAGTAAGGCTGAAATAAACATATAACTGAACAAGCAATAAAGCAAGGATACGATCTGAACATAATATAGATATTGAATACTGAGCTAATTGGATGCAATGACCAAATTTATAACATGCTAAGACTGAATACTAACTATATTGAAATGTGGTCAATGAAATGGAGTTTGACGAAACTGTGGGAACTACTAATAACCGATAATAAAACCACATGAGCTAAATGTGGAGTCTGATATATACGCCCCATCGAGAGGACCCAATATACCCTGCCACAGATATAAAGGCATGATTGGTGTGATCACTAAATGATGCCCACAGAGGGGAATTACAACCTACGTGGCTCGTAGTTCTGGGACTACATGGGTGACTGACCCTAGTCCAACTCGGTATTATGCTACTCCTAATAGATTAAATGATTAACACATTATGACTGAATTTCTATAATATACTAGATAGCTCAAAACTGACATGCAAACTGAGAATGCACATTAATATACTGATAATGACACATTCCAAACAGAGGCATATATATCTGAAATACTGAAATATCTGACCTAGTATGTGTAATTCAATAACTAAAGAACTACATAGCTAGGGTTCTGAAATTTATGCTAGAAACCAAGTAATCACATGATAATCTGATTTGGAACATTTAAATAACTAATTCATGATAATTTGTTGAGGTTCTAGACACCCTAGGTCTAGTTAATAGTAGGGAATCAATAATCTGACTGAATTATAGGGACCTAATAAGTGAAACGAACCTTTAAGTAAGTTCTAGTTATGTTTCTAGGCTAAAACTGACAAAAACCACGTAGTTTAGGGTTAAAACGATGTAGTTTAGGGGTCGAATGGAAAACGAAAGGACCAAAAGAACCCCGACTTAACTACTGTCGGAGTGACCGACGGATGGCACTGAGCGACCGTCGATGGACTGACGGTCCGTGCTGGTGAACCGTCAGTCATGACTGGAGCTGGATTTTGGGGGGTCCGACCTATGGCCATGGACCATGAACTGTGGTCTAACGTACGGTCTGTAGGTCCCGGCATGGGTCAGGACTTAGCAATTTTTTCTCTGGAGTTCTAGGGAGAGGCTAATGGTTTCCTGAGGTCTGATTCATGGACCGTGGCCTGGCTACGGACCGTAGGTCCGGTTGTGGGTTGATCCTTAGAGGAAATTCTAGGGGTTTCTGAGGAGAGGGTTATAGTTGCAAACCACTGACCACCAGCACGGGCCGTGGATCACCCTACGGTCCGTGGGTGGCAACCGTGGGTTTCACCTGCAACTTCTGGAAATTTGCACTAAGGTCTATTTTCAGATACGAGGTGTTACACGTACTAAGCTTTACACGAGTACCAAGACCCTTTTGGAAAGATTTCCAAAACTGAGAAGTGAATTGAGTACCACGATCAGAGATAATGGATCAAGGCACTCCATGCAACTTTACCATTTCCCTCAAATACAACTTAGCATAATCCTTGGCCGAAAAAGAAATCTTGACGGGAATAAAATTAGTTGATTTCGTCATTCGATCTACGACAACCAAAATCGAGTCATGTTGTCACCGGGTGTGAGGCAAACCAACAATAAAGTCCATATTCACACCATTCCACTTCCAAGTAGGAATGCTAATGTCTTGGGATAAACATCCCGGTTTCTAATGCTCAACTTTCACTTATTGACAATTAGGATACGTGACCACAAATTCTACAATATCTTTCTTCATCCCATTCCACTAATAGATCTCCCACAAATCACGGTACATCTTGGTGGCTCCCGGGTGAATGGAATACCTAGAACTATGGGCTTCTGTCAAGATATGTTCCCTCAAATCATCAACATTATGAACACACAAACGACCTCGATATCTAAGCACACCATCTCCCCCTAAGGAGAAAGCCTCAACGGATTTCTTAAGCACTACTTCCTTCAATTCAACCAAAAATGGATCAAGACCTTGCTTGGCTTTCACATCCGCCAAAAAAGATGATTCTAAGTTGTTGTGAATGATAACACCATCCTTGGTAGAGTCCGCTAATTGAACACCCAATCGGGCCAATCTATGAACATCTCAAACCAATTCCTTTTTTTCTTCTTCAATATGAGCAACACTACCCATAGATAACCGACTAAGGGCATTCACCACCACATTCGCTTTACCGGGGTGATATAGAACACTCATATCATAATCTTTCAATAACTCAAGGCACCTTCTTTGGTGAAGATTTAGATCCTTATGATTAAACACATATTGTAAACTCTTATGGTCGGTGAAAACATCGACATGAACTCCATACAAATAGTGCCTCCAAATCTTTAAGGCAACAACAACAGCCGCTAGTTCAAGGTCATGGGTATGATAATTCTTTTCATGAACCTCAAGTTGCCTTGAAGCATAGGCAACTACTTTCCCATTTTGCGTAAGTACACATCCTAACCCAATTCTCAAGGCATCACAATAAACAACGAAACCATCAATCCATTCTGGTAAGGTCAACACCAGAGCAGAAGTAAGTCTATCCTTCAATTCCTGAAAGCTCTTCTTACATGATTCGGACCATATGAACTTAGCCTTCTTTTGAGTCAAGGTTGTCAATGGAGAGGAAGTCAAAGAAAACCCCTCAACAAACCTTCTGTAGTAACCAGCTAAACCCAAGAAACTTCTAATATCTGAAGGGGATAGAGGTCTAGGCCAACTCTTGACTGCATCCGTCTTCTTAGGATCTACCTCAATACCCTTACTTGAAACAATGTGACCAAGAAAAGCTACGAACCTTAGCCAAAACTCACACTTGCTAAACTTTGCAAAAATTAATTGGTCTTTGAGAATTTGCAACACAATCCTCAAATGATCGATATGCTCATCTCACTTCTCGAATAGATCAATATATCATTAATGAACACAATCACAAATATGTCCAGGTACTGTCTAAACACCTTATTCATCAAATCTATAAATGTCACTGGAGCATTAGTCAAACCAAACAACATCACCAAAAACTCATAATGACCATACCGAGTTCAAAAACTCATACAAAGCCTCAAAATATTTCTCTCTACAAACTTGAAGAAGAAGGGTTCAACCTAGGGTTTCAAGGCAAGTCTCCAATTCCACCATTGAAGGGAAGCTTTTGACATTGAGGTATGATAGTTTTCATCCATGGATTCCTTCCATTCATGGAGTTCCCAAATGCCCCTATTTTCAAAGTTAGAAATTCCCAATTGAGTTAGGGTTTTCTTCTATATTATGGGTTCTCTCGATTTTTTTATTTAATTGATGGAATTATGATCTCTTATGCACGAATTGATGAAATTCTATGGTTTTATGATGATTCCCCATGAACACCTGTAATTCCCATGTTTTCCAAATTATGATGATATGATGTGGGTTTTGGATCATGAATGAACAGTTTATGAAAGTAAGCATGTTCTTATGAAATTTATGTAAATGTATTAAGGATGCTTTGAGAGTGAAGTACCAATGATAATGTTGTTGTTGTGTTGTTGAAAGGATTCTCTCATATACACATGAAAGTATGATTGTGAAAGGTTTCTCACATAGTAAGGATTCTAAGGTTGAAAGGTCTTCTCACCTAAATGAATCAAAGATAAGGAGTTGTCCGAATGAAACCTAGCTTGGATTGGTTATTGAATGATGTCATTCCCTGGATGACTTATGACTATGACCTAGCTTGGATTAGCAAGATGACATGCCCTTCCATGGATAATGAGGACAAGTAAGAAAATGACAATTCAGTGGGATTTATGCTTAGCACCGAGAGGCTATTAAGATGGAAGCTCTCTTGTGAGTAGAGGTCAGGTTTCTAGAAGCAATCTCCTTATCCCTTACCTATGTGCCCACATAGGTTGATTGTCTAGATAGACATTAGCTAGTGGATCCACAATAGCTAGAAGTTTGTGGTTCTTACCTTGGCAAGTAGGACAACCCATTTCGGTGTGGGAGACACCGGGGGATCATGTTATAGCTCACATGGTCTCTATGTCAATTAAATCTACTTCCCACAATAATAATGACTAAGGTTACTTCAAGAAGTATCTCACATGTGTGAAAAGAACTTAAAGATTTTAGCTTGCATTGACTATGTTTTACGACTCATATTTTCTAACCCTTTTTATATCATGTTTTAGCTTGATCATTGCATGTCATGAAATGTCCTATTTTAGCATGATTTAAATGTTTATATGCATGGCTATCATACTTGGTACATATTTTGTACTAATGCATACTCTTGCCTACCTTTCCCTAAATGTAGGGCCCGAGAGTCAAGATTCTTAGTTTCGTGGATAGAGGTTGATTGAGAGATTTCGAGCTTTGGTGAGTCCTCATGCTTCGAGGATGGAATTTCATTGTTTTCAGTTTTCCTTCTTACTTTCAGTTTTGGATATGATGTATGGGCTAGGCCCAATTTCATTCTTATGTACTAGATGGCAAATGAGACAAGCGTTTAGACTTCCGCTTTGCTTTATAAAACTTTGATATATTGAATTTTGTTTTAAATCTTCTTATTATATTTCTTATGTTATGAATGCTAAGTGGCTTGTATGGGGCCTCTCGGGGTCCTATATGCCATGTTACGTCTAGGGGGTACCTTGGATCGTGACAATATCGATTAAGTTTTGATGTAAGATTCTACTTGGGTTAATTTCAAATGATAATATCTCTTAGAATATAAAGAGGTATGTGGCCCATAAACTATCAAATTAAAGATATTTGAATCCTCTTTTCAACGCCACCAATTTCACATAAATCCATGTTTTTAGCAAAAAGTTATGATCATTTTAATAATTTGATACAGTGCAGTGACAAATTAGCTGATGGAAAACATTAATAAGGGTCGTTTTTGTCTTTTTACCTCTAAGAAAACCCTAAGCAAATTTCTTGGCTAATTAAAGACCCAAACCAATCAGGTTTTCATCTCTTAATCCAACATTCTCTTCTCTCTCTCAAACCTTAAGGCAAAATCCTAAGGAAAAATCAAAGTAGAAGACTTTCATTCAAGATTCTTTCAATCTTTTTCAAGATTCTTCTTCAAGGTAAGTCATTCTCCAAGAATTCCATTCTTTCCAACTCAAATTTCTCCATACAATTATGAATCACTAATGAAAATTATAATTTTGGCCATAAAGATTTCAAGAAACTAATTCAAGAATCTCAAGAAAGGTTTTCTTGATTGTTTTTCTCTAAGCTAGGGTTTCAAGACTTTTGATCAAGTTCTTTTTCAAGATTCTTCAAGAAACTTGTTATTTCATATATGTACGACTATCATAGTATTGGACTAGTTCATCCTTACGCCCTACATCTACTTTCATATCAGTAAAAGAGTAATCTAGTGTTCTATCCCTAGATTTGACTATTATTGAGATGAGTTGATTTTGAGTTCTGAGTTTCTGATTCTTTTTGAATTTTTATATGTTATGCATTAAAATTCATGAGTTGATTCATTCATGTCTATATTTCAGCATGAACCCTATGAATTGAGTATTCTTGAGATGAGTAGTATCGTTGAGTTCTAAGTTCTTGAGTTATGAGTATTGAGTTTTCTATATTGTTATTAAGACCCTTGATTTGATTTGTTCATATCTATACTTCACTATGAACCCTATTTTGAGTAATTATAAATTTTGAGAATCTTTTAATGCCCATATATTTGTTTTAAACTGAGTTTTTGAGAAAGTAAAGAGAAGTTTGAGAAAAAGTTTTAACCAGGATTTGAGCAAGAATATAAGGGAACTAAGTATTTCCCAAATGTTTCATTTTTACATGAAGAAAGAGAGTATTATTTTGAGAAAGTAAAAGAGTTTTTATAAAAATTGAGTATAGAGTAGTTACCTCTTAATTAAGAGGCCCTTTTGATTAATTATCTCAACCTAGAGAAAGTATTTTTACATTGAGCAAAGAGAAACCTTGTTTTCTGAATGAGCAATGAGTTCAGAGATATTTCAGAGTAGAAACCTCTTTCAAGGGAATAGTTTGAGCAATATCTCAAGAAAGAGTATGTTTTATACATTTAAGCATGAGTATATATATTATTGGGAGTAGTATTGAGCACCAATGTGGGGATGAGTTCAAACAACTCCAAATCCTCATAAACCATGTCTTGCTAACATGGGTACAGGATCAAACTTTTTAGATGAATCCTTATTGCTTAGTTGAGGTATCTTATATCCTAGCATGATATAGGACAGTTATGACAGTGTGGGTTAGACGTTGTATCATCATGTAGCTCATAGTGATGGTATTTGGTTAGAGAATCTCTCAAATAGAGTTATAAGTGTATTTTTATAATATCACTTAATATGTTGAGTTCAAAGATAAGTAAGTAATTTTGATAAAGTTTTAATGATTTCACTTCTTTATTTCTTTACATTTGGTTGAGTATATATCTATTGCAGTCCTTTCATTCAATTATTTGTTATTCAGCTATATTACATACCCGTACATTCAATGTACCTATGTCATTCCACCTGCATCTTTTAATGATGCAGATACAAGTTCTTAGGATCCTCAAAAAGAGTCTGTTGAGATCACTTCATCCGCTCGTCAGCTTTTGAGTGAGACTTCCTTGCTTCCAGAGGACTCCAGTTTTGTGAGTTTTTAATAGTAGTTCTCTTGAAGAGTCGTGGGTCTTGTCTTGACTCTCATCTTTGTACACTAGAGGCTTCATAAATAGATAATTTTTTAGAGTCTTTCATATTCAAAGATCTTCTTTAGAACTTATGCTTCATACTCAGTATATTCAGTGAAGTTTTGAGGTTCAATAAATTGTTCTTAAACGTTTCTTTCAATTTGATTCTTATGTATGCTTGAGTTAGTCTTCTGCTTGTAGTCAGCCAGGATGAGGGTACGCTTGGGGGCCAACAATGGTTCTCGAGTGATGGCCACGTCCAGGGTGCAGGCTCAGGGAGTGACTTATATATTTTAATTTTTCAAAATTACTATTTATAGATATCTTTTTCCTAAACATTGGATTTGTTGTCACCCTCTTTCAAGCATCGCACTTAATAAATTAATTATAAGTTCATTTTTTGTACCTATATTTTATAATTTAATTTTGTATATTGGTAATTGTCATCATATCATGCATATTGTTTTAGTTATTAAGTTAGAAGCCTAAAATAATGGAAACAGACCAACGTTCATCCCACATTTTATACTAAAATTTGTTCGAAAATGGCCCAAACCCATGTTTTATTCATCAGCCAAATCTCAAAGAACCAAAACCAAATTAGGTTTTATATTTTCCCTTTGTTCAGTGCCACTCCTTCCTCCTCCATTTATGGAGAAAATTCATCTTCCTTTCACCGTTGACAGAGCTTAGACTCTCCATTTTCGTGCAAACCTCACCTCTCCCTTCTGCGAAAAATCCAGACGCTCTCTTTCTCTTTCTCTTCCTCATTCACGTCTCTTTTCCTTAATTCGGTAAACAAAAGGCCAAAAAACTTTAGAGATTTCTGAGTAAGAATCATCAAACAGAGGATTTGAAATTCAAAAAGCTATCCCTCCCAAATGCTAAGCCAGAAGCCCTAGTTCGTCCCTTTAAATACTTCCATTTGCACTCGTTTTGGGGTAAGCCTTTTGCTCTTTTCTACACCTAAAGAAATCGCTGCTTTATGATCGATTTATTCCCTCTGGATGGTACTCTTAATCTCAGTTTGACCCTTTAGCAATATAGGTTTTCTTTTTATTCTTCTCGGAATCATTTCATAAAGAGAGTTTAAGTAAGAGTTTTTAGTAACCATCGGACTTATCCTCGTTCACTACTCCGCAACAGGTGATACTCCTCTCTTTTTACTATTTTCCATCTATCCGATATACTATTATGCTCATCTTAAGAAAATCACATCCTGCCATTAATGTTACTTAGTTAATTTGAAGCTATATTCCTTTCATGATTTGGCCATCATGTATTAAAGAATAGTTTCATTTCGTGAGTAAATCTTCATTCGAAGTCACTGTTGTTATGAATTAATGGCATTTGGTATCTTTATTTGATAGCTAATTTTAAGTTCTGATATAAGCTATTTGCTTCCTCTGTTAAATAGCAAACATATTGGATATAGTTTCCTACATACATGATATGAATTCTAAACCTCTTGTTTGTTGTACCAAAACTTTTCATAAAAGTTTCAATACAATTATGTCTTAAAAAGCTTTAAGTCTTCAACTTAGTTAAAGAAAAAAATTTCTCTTTTCAAAATATGTTGTAAATTTTTAAAAAAAAACCTAACGCACGAGTAAAATCAACAATTTTTTTTTATTTCACTTGCTTAGCAATGAATTTTGGACTAATCTAATTGTTTTAAGAAAATAACCCCTTTTTTCACCATTTCGCTACCAATGCAAAAGAGTTTTTTTTTTCTTTTTTCAAAAGTTAAAATGTTTTCCAACTTTATTACTTAGCTTTTCAAATTTTATTAGCATTCTGTTTTAAGTTTTAATTAACTAACCTAAGTTTGGCCGATTAACCGTTTTTTAACGGATCTTAAAGGATGTCTTACATCTTCTTTTTGGGATAAATTAGAACCCTTACCTAGAATCATATAAGGTTAGGTAGACCTTAATACGGAACTAATTTAACTATTTTAGCAAAACAGGTGTCCTAATTTACCTTAAATTAATTAGGTGGCGACTCCTTAAGTTAAATAATTCAGGAATCACCAATATATCGTACATTATTTTAAAAAGTTGTTGTAAGGAAATGATTATTTTCAAGCTTTAGTTAAAATTTAAATCTAAAAGAACTTTCAAGTTTAAAATGTCTTATTGATTTCAAGGTTGAAAAATGTTTCCCAACTATTTATTCTTTAGCACCTTTATTTGGCTTTTTAAAATTAATTAACCTATGTTTGGCTGATAATCATTTTTAACGAATCTTAAAGGATGCTTAACCCCTTCCCTTTAGGATAACTAGAACTCTTACCTAGAATCGCATAAGTTAAGTAGACCATTAATTGGAATTAATGTTAGTATTGCTTAGTTAAACATTTAGGTGTTCTCATTCACCTTTAAAAAATAAATCGGTGGCAACTCCTTAAGTTAAATATTTAGGAATCATCAATATGTTACACTATTTGACGTGAGTTAAAATGGGGTATAACATGACGTTTTGTCTACAAGGATTGATATGGTTCACATTGTTAATGTCTATTCTATATGCAAAGGTGAGGGTGTGACTCCTTATTTCTATTCAGGAACTATATCACGAGCTTCATGCGCTGGATAAATTTGAAAAGGATTATCAAAGGAAACTTGAGGAATTAAATTTATTCAAACTGTCCCTCAAAGGTACAATTTTACTTATATTTTATGTGATATTGTCTTTACTCTTTAACATGCCTCTGGAGGAGAATGTGACAAATGTAAATTTGGTGGAAGAAAATAATCGAATCTCATGTTGCCATGAAATTTAATTCTGAGTTTCTTCTAAAGATTAACTTTTACAACTTGGTTTCATCAGTTTGGCACGAATTTAACGCTTCTATTGCATCTAAGTGGAAGTTACCTGGTAGGTTCCACCTTAAATAATGATTCAAGTGAGATTACATTTCGATATAAGTATTATTGATTATTATGAAGGCATCATGTTATCCGGCAGCATTCTCCTTTTCAGAAGATTTGTCTTTTCGTTCTAAAAATTTTGATTTATCTTTTTGAATTGATCAAGATATTATATGTATCCCTACAAAAATAATTCTGGTAAACAAGGAACTTATATTTCGTAATATGCACCAATACATAGGAGTGGCATTGGTAGAACGCACTAATGGTGTTCGGGGAGGGGGTAAACTAGTATAATTAATATTACAAAAGGAGGGTTTGTAATCCTAACAAAAGTAGTTCCTTATTTGTCTGCGTCTAATTTGTCCAAGACAAACAAGGGTGGAACTTCCAAGCACAAAAAGGAGTTAGCTTCTGATGATTTTGATCCCTCCCTCGCTAGTGCATCTGTCACTTTGTTGGTTTCCCTGTAGGTATGGCTTATTGGGGTTACCCATCTGCCTGAGTAGATCTGTCATCCCTACAATCATGTAAAAGATTTTCATAACATGGGTGATTGTCTATAATGAAGGTGATGATTTCTTTGCAATCTTTGCTGATTTCCAAAGGTAACAGACCCTTTGCTAGAGCTAATTGCAATCTCTGTCGCAGAGCAGTTAGTTCAGCCTTCAAGTAGTTTGCTATACTAGTATCTAATTACCTCTGATATCCCTACAAGTTGACATGAATAAACTCATCTTTTTCACATTCTACTGATACTCATTTCACCAAGAACTTAGGATAATTGGAGGACAAGAAGTATCGGTTCTTCTAATATTTTGTTGGCATTTTGTGTATGTTTGTTAAATAAATTAATATCATGTTAAAATGAGAAATTTCATGTTTTCCTTCACTTGTAGGATAAAGTGTCACGATGTTAGAAAGCGAGCTAAAACATCAAAGAAAACTGTAAGGAACTTGAGAAAAAAGTGTCTATGGTTCAAGAATCTAGAGGAGGTACTTTGATCAAAAATCATTTTGACTTCCTTTGGGAAATAAAATGAAAATTATAAGGATCACTGTAGTCGGGAAAATTGTTTAAATAATAGTAGTTCCATAACTTTTGAATGTCATTATGGACTTAACATGTAAACATTTTCACAACTTGGTGAGGTCAAAGGTGTACTACTACTTATATCCGATCTTGCTTTCACAACTCTCATATATACACAAAAAATATTACGAATTCATACTCACAGATACCCTCTCTTTCTTGTTCAAACCTCATAACGACAAGAAAACACAAACATATGTTACCCATACTATGATGTGGATTAATAAAATAATCTCACCCAAAGAATTGGACATGCACCCAACCAAATAAAAAGACTTTCCTAACCATTTGAACTCAAAAACTACAATTATTTTGATTACCAAAGTGCATGGATGAATGCCTTCACTTTCCAGTACAGAAAGCTTCATCTTCATAATCCTTACCACTATTGATGAAAAAATTCAACCACATAGTATGACTATTCGCCATCAATCCATTGAGATACCTTCGTCCTTTTTCATGATTTTCTCGAATCTGTACCAACACAGTAGATTGAAGTGGGGACAAAACAAGATCACCTAAAACAGAGAAGCCTTCCAAAATCATCATATCTTCAAGAGTAATAGTAGTTTCACCCCATGGAATAACAAATGTGTTAGTCTCACAACAACACCTTTCCACCAATCCAAAAAATCAAATTTTTATCTGTGTGGACTCTATAAACTGAACTCATGTCTGCTTCCAAAATTCTAGCAGCTTTCCATACATGGTGATGGACAGACTCCATCATTTCAACCCATATCTTCCATTTTTTTTGTTGATCTCTCAATCCATTACATCCATGAAAAGAGACTTTCAATGGCCAATAAGATTCGAATGAAAAAGGAATCGAAGGATGCTTCAATGTTAGACCTTCAATCGATGAAACAATTAGTTTTAAGTAATAGGCTTTTCTTAGTTGTGGATGAAATAGAAGATTTGATAATTTACCACTTGGTGGAATACCACAACTAAGAAAAACACATTTCTTGAAATTGATTGTCTCCTCAATCGAAGGTCCAATTTTGAAGCATTCTTCGATTACTTTTTCATTCGAATCTGACTAGCCATTGAAAAGCTCCTTTCATATATGTAATAGATGGAGGGATCAACAAAAAAAATGAAAGATATGGATTCAAATGATGGTTTCTATCCATAGCCCTATATAGAAAGTTGCTTGAATATATGAAGCAGTTATGAGTTCAGTTTATAGAGTCTATATAGTTAAAATTTTGATTTTTGGGTTGGTCGAAAGGTGGTGTAGTGAGACTAACACTTTATTCCATGGGGTGAAGATATGATGCTTTTGGGAAGGTTTTCTATTTTGGGTGACCCTATTTTTTCCCCTTCAATCCACTGAGTTGGTAGAGATTCGAGAAAATCTTGAAAAAGCACAAAGGAATCTCATTGGATTGAACACTAATAACTATTCTAGGTGATTGAATATTTTCATGAAGAGTGGTAAGGATTATGAACATGAAGCTTTCCATACTTGAAATGAAGGCATTCATTCATGCATTTTGGTAATTAGAATGCTTGTAGTTTTGGGGTTCAGATGGTTGGGAAAGTTTTTTTTGTATTTGGCTTGGTGCATGCCCCATTTCTTGGGTGGGATTATTTTGTTAATCCACAATAGGGATGGAAAAATGGGTGATATATATGGGTACCCATTTAAATTACTCATCTTAAATGAGTTGGGTACCCAACTCATTTAGAATTAGTAAAGAACGAGTCAAACTCATATTATCTATTTAAAAGTGGGTAGTTAAATTGGTAAAAGAGACTCATTTATAAAAGAAAGAAAAGTGATATTAATATTTTTTAAGGTGTAGGTGGTCGGGGTGGGATAAGGAAAATATCAATAAAACATTAAAACATTTTTTTCTTTTGGGAAGGGGCTGGGTAGGGGATGGGGTAGTGGTGGTGGTGGTGGTGGAGGTGAAGTAGTAAAAAAATCAATTTAATTTTTTTTAAGAAACCAAATTTAAAAGAAAAAAAAAATTAGGCGTTGTGCTATGGGGTGGGGTGAGGTGGGGGTGGGGTGTGGGGGTGAAGAGTAAAGTAAGAGATTTTTCTTTTAAAGCTTTAAACATGATCCCTATAATATTATGGGTAAATATGGATACCCGTATTATCTATTGCTAACTCATTTTTACCCATTTAAAATATGAACCGGGTCGAGTATTTTTACCCATTTTTATTTATCTCGTTTTTGACCGGCACATATTCAACTCGACCCGCTCGTTTGCAGCCTTAATCCACACCATATTATGGGTAACATGTTTGTGTTTGGTTGTCTTTCTGAGGTTTGAAGAAGCAAGATCGGGTATCTTTGAGTATGAATTCATAAAACTTTTGTGTATATATGACAGTTTTTTTGGATGAAATTTGTTGTAGAGCTAAGTATTTTCTTAGCTACTTCTTGGGGATTGGAATGCCAAAATTCAGGTTCAATTTGAATTAGCGGTTAGACATTTTTTGAAGTAAGTTGGATCATTAGAGGGGGGTCCTCCGCTTGAAGAAATTGGTTGAGGTGTGGCTAATGAAATAGATTTGGTTGGTATTGGACAGACCATGTTTATGCTCGTGTTTCGTGATAAATTAAATTGAAAATTGATGGGGTTTCTACCTCCACTGTTTCTTATGTTTCTAATAGCAGCAATGGAGCGGGAAGAAGAAGTTGAAGAATGGATTTGAGATGTCGCTTGAGAGAACATTTTCTTGAAAAAGAGATATTGATTAATCAGATCTATTTTTCTATTTGTGCTGAACTTAACATTAGGTTCTTTAAATCCCATGTGTTGTTGCCAATTTTTGAAATTTCCTCTATCAATGAAGTAATGATTTTTTTGGTTAACAGTTTAGCTTTCATTAATACCAAAAGTATTTACAATAAAAAGCAAGTGGACATGGACTATCCACTATCTACAAGATAACGATTAAGTCTATCCTATTCTGCTAGAATATATCTCCGTTGGAGTTTCTAGTTTTAACAGAATAAGTAGAATATGTACATGTTTGAAACGACCCCAAAAATGCCCGAAAATGTGCTTCGGAAACACCTATAATTGTAATTTCCATATATCTCAAAATCCGTGCATGATTTCAGAAATTCGACTTCATATTCTTATTCAGGGGGTAAAATTGAGTGGG
>JAJOOR010039427.1:0-11870 GCA_036250505.1 Solanum acaule | reverse complement strand
TTTATGATTTTGTTTTTACTTGAAAGACAACATCATTTGAGACTTGCGTATTTTATTTCAATTCTAGTATTTACATTAGAGGCTTGTGCACGTGACAACCAGGTTTTGGGGATTGAATTAAGTTGACTTGTTTTCGTAATAGTAATTGTTATTGAACTTTGCTTTATTTCCGCACTTTATAGAAATGATTGGGTTTTAGGCTGACTTGTCTTGGTGGGATACGACGAGTGCCATCACATCCATTTTTGGGTCGTGACATCTGATATCAAATTATTCAAACATAGATAAAGGTTGATATTGTTATGAGAGGTTCATTAAATTAATGACATAAAAAAAATACTATTATGGTTTATGAAAAATTGATTCATCCTTCTCAAAAATAATTTCCTAGAGATCATTATACATTTTAGTTAAAATTGAGATGAAAATATGTCATATATAAAAATAATAATTTAGCTTTTTTATAAAAAATAAACGTAACAAATTTGATATATCAAAATATTCAATCATAGATAAAGGTTTATATTATTATAATAGATTTTCTGTTAAAATAATAACACATTTTTTCTGTAATTCTAAGATATTATATATATATACTCCTCACATTATTATTTATTTTAAAATTTAAAATTTTATTATACTTCAATTGATTTGTATTACTAACTATATGTGAATTACTTATGAAATTAATTCTTCAAGATTTATAAGAATTATTTTTTGAAAAAACTGAATGTTATTACACATAATATAAGATCTTACGATAATTTTAATTCAAGTGGATATATTTTCCCTACATTTGTTAGACTAGGACAGTCTTTTAAAAAAATCAAAAAGAACTAACAATTGAAAAATACAAAAAAGATATTATAAATTTAATTTTAAAATATCCGCGCAACGCGCGGGCACGAATACTAGTATATATTATTGAATAAGGAATAGATAAAACAAAGAAGTCTAACCTTTAGTGCAATTGTCCATTGAGAATAACAACAATGTAGCAAGTTCTCAATCTCCGCTTATTCTCTCAGGTGACAAGGGCAGGAGAACACTTCACAAAATGCGCTTTGACAGCGAGCGAGATCTTTGAAATTCAATCAGAACAACACTGGGTGGGTAAGATATAGGATTCTTGACTGAGTCGCGTGGATCACAAAATGAACGTTAAGTTATTCCCTTCAATCTAACATATTGTTCAAAAAACACAACAAAGAATTTAAATTTCATTTATGATAACCGCTGGTGATTAATATTGTCAAACTCCATAAGTTCTAATTTGCAAATCTATCAACAAAATTATAATAAAAAAATAAATTAATACTTGAAGACATTGATAAGTGTTATTCATGTAAAAATCAATAATATAAAGCCTGAAATTCATAAAAGAAGTTATGTTGATATCGACCAGGATATATATATATATATATATATATATATATATAGTCTAATGACTGAAAGTCTAAAATAAAATATCAAAATATAGTTGTGGTAAAGATCATATAAACATCTTAAATTTCAAACTAACAAATAAAATTGGAATGATTACATAATATATGTTGAGAGAGTGCAAGGAAAAGGAAATTCAGCACACTAAAGAATTGTACATCGAATACATTTTCGCAATCTGCAAAAATATTGTTAAGTCTCAATTCGGAAACAAAAAAAAAAAGATCAAACTAAACATAAAATCAGCAATGGGATAAAAGTAATATCAATAAATGTATCTTTATTCAATTGTGCCAAATTATGAATGTGCATGTATTTCTAAAAACGTTGATCTCTTTGATTTTCTGAATTTTTTAATTGTATATATATAGCAAGAGAGAAAAAAGGTAATGGGTATAGCAGTTTTAGATAATCACTTTAAATTCAAATATAAAAAGTAACTAATTTGCCATTTTAAAATAAAAATTATTATTATGTGAGTTGGTTACTCAATTTGAAAAAGTTAAATTCAAAATCAGTTTTACTTTTCTTAAAATAAATATCTTCAAAACCGAGCAACAAAAGTGTATTATTTATGTTGCATACGGTTAATTAATATTTTTCATTTTTTTTACTGTTAGCAATTTTTTTTTTCAGATTTTAATAATTTATAATTTATAAATTCTAGGAATTGTATGGTGCTGACACTCAAATTAAATTATTGCTAAAAAAAGTAATACTTTTTCAAACAGATTAAAAAAAAAATAAGTAAACTAAATTTTAAAATGAAGAAAGTAATGTTCGATACTTTACTTGGTCATTATTGACCGTTGAATAACCCAACTTTCATTGTGATAATTTAGATCCTTCAACTTGACTCATGTTAAAGAGCTTGGATTGCCTTATTTTAAGTGATTATAAGTCAAAATAATTTTAAACTGTTTGGATTGCCTTAGGTGATTATAAATAATTTTCAAGTATTTTTGTAATGTTTGATTAAAATAATAATGTGTTTTTAAGCTAAAAGTTATAAATCACTATTGTTAAACTAAAAAGTCATAAGCTATAAGCAACTCCCATAGAAAATGCAAAAACGTCTAATATATCTTTGAAGTATTTAAAATGGTACAAAAATATCCTTCATTCACCTATTGGCTTCAAAATATTCTTGTCATCCATCTCTGGGTCTAAATTTGACTACTTCTTTAACCGATTTTTATTTAGATAATTTAAATATTTTTTTAAAATAAGTGGCGCTCAACCATTGGTTATAATTTAATTAATTAATATAATTTATAAACCCATCCATTACACACCCATTACTAATTAAACCTGCTCCAAATCCGACCCAATTAATACACCCTCTTTTATTATTATTATTATTATTGTGTTCAAATTATTTTTTAGATTTAGTTTTTAACTTTTTTTTAATGGTTTTTTGTTAACATCTTTTGTTTGTGTGTTCAATTTTTTTATTTTGTACTTCTATCTTATAATCAATACCAACGTTACGATAAAAAAGTAAGCACCCACAACTTCAAAAAATTTGGATCCGCCACTGTCAAACACCCAGAACAATACACATGGATCCGTCTCTGCTCATCTCTGGCCTCAGGGTTGACCTCTACCTCAATCGTCAGTCCCCAGTTGGGGTCCTAAAACATGTGACAGTACAATATACATGCATCGTTAAAATACTTAGATGAACCAAAAAGATCAGCATGTACGGTCAATACAATCGATTTTTCTGACGCATAAATTTCTTTCTCATGACAAATATTGACAGATCATCATCATCTCCCTCATCAAAGCAAGACTGACTAGGCAGCTAGAACAAAAAATTAAGTCAAATCTGATATAGCTGAAAATATACAGAGTAATAAACCAATGATTTTAACAAGTGTTTGGAATGAAGGGTGAAATGTTTTATTTAATAGGTGGGAGCAAATATAATTTGGGGCGGGTTTATTAATTGGGTCGGATTTGGGGCAAGTTTAATTAGTAATGGGTGGATTTATAAATTATATTAGTTATTTAAATTATAACCAATGGTTTAGCGTCACGTATTTAAAAAAAATATTTTAATAATTTAAATGAAAATCCATTAAATAAGTGGTAAATTTGAATCCAAAGGTGGATGGCAATGGTATTTTGGAGCCAATAGGTGAATGAATGTGGTTTTATACCATTTCCAATATTTTGAGGGTATTTTAAACCCTTTTCCATTTTTTTTATAAGAGTTGCTTGTTTATCTATTTATATATTTTTTAAAAACTTACCACAACATTAAAATGTGATAGCATACAATATAAATATCATTATATCAATAATATAAAAATATGATCTTATCCACGGTCATAGATCAAAAGATTCAAATTTCACAATTGATCAAATAATATTAATTTCGATTAGTACAATACTAACTATAGTAAAAGTGAAAAGCTTAAGTTAGAAGTTGGATTACTAAATTTTTATTTTTTTTGATAAAAATATATGAATATTTAATAATACTTATTATTATAATTAAATAAAAAACTGAAACATATTAATCAATGTTGTGTCTTTTTCTTAATAGCTGTATAAATAACTGATTTTTATACATAAAAAATTTAAGTACCCTCCTAAGTAATCTTAATACCCTAACAATTATAAACAACATAACTAGATAGGTGGTGCCCGTGCCAGCACGGGCCCAACAGTAATAGCTGATGTAATGATTATAGATACGTGAAATGAATGTAAAGGAGCAAAGATAGAGGAAAATGAAGCTATATTGAAAGAATTTTAGTATACAACTAATGAAAAATACACGCACGTAAAAGTGAGATTAGGCTATTTGAGAGAAAAGAGCTCTGTGTTAACTCCCATCTTCCTCTGTGTCTTTCTTTCTGTGTATTTGTGTATTTGTTTCTCTGCTTAAAAAATGATAGCCCTTCGTGTCCAAAAATTTGAATGAAAAGAGAAGAGATCACCAACAGTATTTTCCTGTGGATTTAACCAACTGTCATTCAAAAATAGCAAAGAAAAGGTAAATATCATAGAGAGAATAATAATGCAGTGGAAGGGCAGCTTGTACGGGGAAGGGTTGGACCATAAGAGTCTATTGTATGCAACTTTATCCTGTTTCTACGGCTCAAACTTTTGACCTTCTAATCACATAGCAATAACTTTACATGTTATGCCAAGGCTTCCGTAATGTAGTAGAAAATATAATCTGCCTATAGCATTGGAAAGTTCTTGCACATGGCCTTTAGAAGCCAGGAATTTAAATCAAATTTCATGGTAGCAAGTCTTTGTTTTCTACCTTATGTTCAGAAAGTTAACCAAATAAAGCAACTAAGTAAGTTAATTGTGGTGAAATTACCTGTTTGAACTCTACAACCAGCCAAATAACCTGCTATAATTTTCTTGACCTTTAAAACACACAGGAAAATAAAAATTCATAAGATAATCTCATAATAGTGTTAACTAAGCCGACAAATCAAAGATTAAGAGGCTAAGTAAATCTATTGAAATAAAAAGTAGCTTCAGTTTTCCACAATCCCAAATTGATAATTCTTCCATCCATAGCCACATTAGCAGGAATATAATGCTGCAAAAAACAAATACCCAAATAGATCACTACTACTACTACAACATATATAGAAGAAAGCAAAAGCAAGCTAGAACTTGTATCTTCTTAAAATGTAACTATAACTACAACCAAATAAGACGATAATCGAAGTATAGGAAATGTCAAATAGTAACAGAAAATCAAGTAATATGAAACTACAAAGTAGTATTATGATTACTGGTATGGAAGAATAGGTGAAATAACATTCAACTACCTAACTAACCTTTTATCCTAATTCAAGTCCTCCATAACCTGTTATCTAAGTCCATATGCTTAGTTAGCTGAAAGTATGTCATGTCCTATTTAACCTGTCAAAAGAGAAAAAGAATACCAACTATATATTGAATCAGAAAGTATGAAATGAAAGTAAAAGGAAAGACGACAAACACATGACCTTAGCTGAAACTGCTACAACATCAAACCCAGTGATCACAGTTCATAGTCCTTCTCGGCTTCTGGATCACAAAGATACCACCAAGCCTATTGAAGAATGACAAATGAAAAGTAAAATTATTGAGTATCTTCTTATTACTGTAGATGTTTTGTTGTCAACTCAAAGAACAAACCAATTTGCTGTAAACATAAATGGTAATTCAAAACTGACAGAACCTTTCAGATCGTAAAATAAGAATAATTTTGTATTAGATAATCAGAGAAAGTCGCGCATGAATGTCTAGGCCGTCACAAGTGAAGAAACTTGTGAAAGCAATATCACGACAGAATAGTAGATTAACAATTTTCATTCATTCGTCTTAAGCACTATATATCTGCATATTTTTATGGGAAAATTGTGCTTATCCGTTTGTTTCAACCTAAATACCTTAATTTGACTTCACACATATGTTGAGAAGCTTAAAACTGAAATATAGTTTAAGCAACAAAAATGTTTCCAAGAAATTGACTTCTTGTCGACAATCGAGACAAAATTAGTATTAGAGCTTATTTGTTAATATTCAGAAGAACCAATGACAAGCTTACATTCAAAAATAGATACCGTTTACATTTTTTCTTCTACCGATAGGAAGGTGTTATCAAGTAAACATTAAATCTCACATATCTCTGTAAATATCGGCTTCCTCCTATTTTCTCAATTTTACACACTTTGAGCCTTGCAAATATGAAAATAGGAGGCATGCCATTTTCAAATGGTGACAACACCTACAAGCAATATAATTATCATTTTCCTTCACATATAGGCCAAAAAAATTATTATAAAAATGTAAAGATTGCAAGAAGATTTGTTTTAAGAAATCATTCTGTTGAGGTATACCAAAAATGTAAGAAACCTATTGGCAGAAGTCATGCAAACATGAATTCATAGAAAGCTTTACTTCTCTTTTCATTCTTAAGTAGAGAAAACTTTTAACTATAAACTATTTGTTTGTCGTTCAGCTCTTTACAAAGAAAACAATTTCTGAGAAAATCCAAGAAAAGCTAGGCAATTCAGTCTCTCACAGGACCAATTAGTTTACGTCTGAAACAAAAAGAACAAATTAAATAAAAAAAGTTAATGAAAAACAAAAAATCAAACACATAAGAAGAACAAAAGGAAAACATAAAATATAACATAGACTAAAGTTGGGCGGAAGGATGAACAACAAATTGTTGAGAAATTTGCAGCAACTATTAGGAGGGGAAGAAATGGAACACATCAGAAAATCAAGAACGGACATATGGAAATTGCAGGATGTTAACTCAGCGAAGAAGTTGAAGTAGCAAAGAAAAATGAGAACAGAGAACAACAGAAATATAACACATGACAAATCCGAAGCAGCTATTAAATGGAGGGAACAAATGAAACACATGAGAAAATCAAAAGCGAAAATATGAAATATTACAGAAGCTTAACACAGTGAAGAAGTACAAGTGATTTTTTAGGATGATTATCAATTCATTTGAAAGTGTCGAATTATTTAAAACATACATCCATTTATAAAAAAGACATTCACAAAAAGAGTGAATTCACCAAATAACTTTTTCTAGAAGTTCAAAGCTTCATAACAGAGGAATATGAACTTACATATTCTTGATCCAACTAAGAAGCTTCAACTCTTGTTCACTACACCCATAAAATAAATAGTGTCAAATTAAATCAAATCACATAAACTGTTAAAATCCACAAGTATATAAATTTGAAAAAGTAACTATTGATAGCGTAACAAAAATTTATAATCAGATCCAACAGATCTAATTCTAATTCGATGTAGAAAATTAGAATTTTTGCCAAGAAACAACAACTAACACTAATGCAGTACTAAAACAAAGAGATAAAACCCACCATGCTAGCTCCAGGTCGCAACAAACTGTCAATCGACGATGTGGTTAACCAAATATATTCACATTTGTTGAACTCTTTTGTGCTTCCACTTAAAATAGTATTTACTTATATCAGAAAACAGAAACAAATTGTTTTAATTATATAATGGAGATCCATTAGAATGAATGGACATATAATTTTAGCCTTGAAAGTTGAAGCTCTACTTAATTACCAAACTCGGTAGAAAGAATCAATCGGTGTCCTTTTTTATGAGTAGCAAAAATCAATAATTTGAAAATTTTCACCCATTACGGCAAATTGCTTCTGACTCAAGTTTTCTATTTAGATCATTTCAATTTGTAATTAAATTGGAGCTTTTCTACGGTGAAGTTGTGAAAATTATCCCTCTATTGGATATTATTAGTCTTTTCATGTAAAAACATTACAACGGACCTTCAGTTGTTCACTCCTTGCATATTAAACAAAAGGATATGACTTTTCTTCTCGTTAAAGTAATTAAGTTGGTCGTAATCCTTAGAAAATTATTGAATACGTACAATCAATTAATTTTCACTGCAAAATTTTCATTAATTTCAAATCAAAGAATGATTTTCATTTCATAATTCTAAGAAACCACACTAAGATGAAGCAAGCATCAAATGTAAGTTGATGTAAATATCGACTAAGCTCAACTAATCTCATGTGGTTAAAGCAAAAGTTGCCTCAACGGAATAGGAAATGACATATTAACTTACATGTAAATGTGGAACATTGAGATAGCATATGATCGGTCCTCGCTATCAATGACACAAAATTTTGCCATTTACTGAGCGTTGTGGAACACTGAGGTAACATATAATCAATCTCTGCTATTGATGACACGCAATTTCGCTATCTGCTGAGTGTTGGGTACAAAAGTGATCTATGAGTAGCTTGAACCTCATATATGACATTGTAAAGCTGTAAGCATGTGAAATGAGATGGTTATATAGTTACTAACGTAAGGTAAGATATAAAATATGGTACACGTCAATACAGTAAGGTCATTTGCTTTCAATTTTTATTACCACAACTACAATTCTTTCGCAAAGAATTTAAAATTAGCTTAAACAATCAATCAAAACTTAATCCAACTAAATGTTTTATTAGCTGGCCACTCTTCCACCTATAGTTTCAGATATATACTTACATATTTATTAGAATTTTTTATCAAAATAAGTCATTATTAAAACCAATTTGCTAAAATAGTACATTTTCCTGAAATTTTACGAAAATAGTATAAACGTAGTTGACAATGACGTTTTAGATTTATTTTATTCAAAAAACTTAACGGGAAAAAGGACCAAGGGTAACGGCGTTTGATACTAACATGTAACTGAAAATAACGTTTTAAACATAATACGTAACTGTGAATAACGTTTTAATAAAGACCCATTCTTTCGGCTCTCCTCCAGTGGCCCATCCGTCCAGTTCCTCCAGTTGGGGGTTAATTTTGCTACACGTGTTCTTCATTTTAATAGATGGTTCAGATTTGTTTGCCCAAACCAATCATTTTAAGTAAGTATGATCAATAATTACATATTACTTCTCCATTACAACCCACTTTCCTCTGCTGGAATAATTCATTCAATATTAGAAAAGGGAAGAAGAGCAACTCAAGTTATAAACTTTTGCAAAATCAAGTGAAGAAAAATGCAGAAATACTATCACATCGTATTTTCTCTATTTTTTACTTTAAAAGAAAGGATAAGAGAATCGTTTTGGTCACCAAGAAATGTAAAGTTATGAGTTTTTTTTACCATTGATGGATCTCAATTAAAGTATAATCCTTTTCATTTTTTCATCTTCCAACTCTATCCTCCTCTTCATATATGAAAATTTAAGAAAATATATCAAACCCAATTAATACACCATCGTAATTCCCAATAAGCTTCAACTCATGCACCTGGCTACATGAGTAATTAAGAAGTAATATTTTTAGCTTTGTATAGGCTAGATAATTCTCCTGGGTTTCAATTGACGTGATAAAGGACCATCAACTTCCATTTTTTCATACTTATTAGCCTGTCATGAGAGCAATTTCAGCATAATTTTTTTTCCAGATACTTCAAATCTTCACCTGATATACCATCGAAGGTATCCGCTAGTTCCAGTTTGAGTTTTAACTTGGATGGAATTTTTCAATGTGCAATTTTGTAGATCTGAAAGGGAAAGGAGAGGGTTGGGAATTTGTGGAGAGAGAAGGAAGATAATGCTTGATTATGGTTAAATGGTTGGTTTAGCAAATAATCTGAACCGTCTATTAATTTGAGGGACACGTGTAGTAAAATTAAAACCCTACGTGTAGTCATTTATTATAGCTTGATGTTCACTGTTGTGTGTTGGAGAATGTCGTCTTCAGCCAAAAAAACAAATTAACAAAAAAATAACAAACTAACGAAATATAAAATGTCACTATGATTGTAGCTGAAAAATGTGTTTCTCATTAAGGAATTCTAAAACGTTATTGACAGTCACGTTTTATTGTCTGTTAGTCGTCAACCTTTGCCGTTTTGTCATTGAATGTCTAAAACGTTACTATGAACCATGTTTATACTATTTTTGTAAAATTTCAAAAATATGTACTATTTTGGTGAATTGATTTTAATAATGACTTATTTTGATAAAAAATTCTATTTATTATCGCACCAATAATGAGATAAAATGCTCAAAAGAAACTCCTTTCGATAATTCATTACATGTTTTCTATCTCTCCCAACGAACATAAAATTTCGAATGGTCTATTCTCTTTTGTGCTCACCTCAAGATCATAAGTAAGTTGAAGGGCAACCAAGAAATTGACAGGAGTACAGGACAAAAATGTATTACTGACTTTTGAAAACTTTTTTTCATGGAGTCTTTCTCTATTCATTCATTGTATAAAAAATAAAGACATAGCATAATGTTTCAATTTATCCATTTTTCGACATTGTGAGGTTTAACTGTAACTTTATGTGCTAGTGCAAGACTGTGTTGGGTGATTGTGAACATTTTTTTATTTTTTATTAAAGTGGCTCATTCTAAGTGTATTTTAGTGTTGCATTGTGGTGTATTTGTCAATGACGTTGATGGTCACATAATGCTTATTATTGTTTGATATAAGGTAGTCTTTTATTTTCCTTATAACTTTTTATATCTGTTCAATTTTTTATTTCACTCATTATTCTACTCCCTTTATCCATATTAACTTAATTTTTGGGTTTGTTTTATTGTTCAAAGTTCGAGACCTAACCCCAACCTAGACCAAGATTCAATCCCAACCCCGACCTGAGACCCCAACTCAAGACCCAAACTCCGATCTCTACCTGAGGCCCGACCCAACCCCAACCCAAACCAGAGACTCGACACCTAACCCTGACCCGACACCTGACTCCAACCAGAGACTCAACCCCGACTTTTAATTTCAACTCGAAATTTGACCCGACTCAATTCAGAAATGGGAGTTGGGTCTCGAAAGGAGGCCGATAGTCGGGTCTCAATCATGAGTCAGATCTAGTATTAGTATATTGAGAATCAATATCCGAAACTTAAGTTTGGATGAAAGTTAAAATGTGTTTCAAAATGATTTTGGAAAATGTTTTCCTAATTTTTTTTTTTAAGGGAAGTCATTTTCCTTAAATTTGAAGAAAATAAGTTGGTTTGAAAAATATTTTTCAAAATATTTAAGTCAACCAAACATGAGAAAATTGAAAAACATTTTCTAAAAAACTTTTTCCTTCATACCAAACACCACCCCAAATAATTAATGTTATAACTATGAGAATTCATAATATTATAACTAAAGAGTGTAAAAGAGTGTGAATAATATTTGCAATAATTAGTAATAACTAAGAGAATTTAGGGAAAATGCATAAGTACCCCCCAACCTGTGCCCAAAATCTCAGAGACACACTTATACTATACTAAGGTCCTATTACCTCCCTGAACTTATTTTATAAATAATTTTCTACCCCTTTCCGGCTTACGTGGCACTATCCTTGAAAAAATTGTCAACACGCGCTGGACCCACAAAATAGTGCCACATAGGCCGAAAAGGGGTAGAAAATTATTTATAAAATAAGTTCATGGAGGTAATAGGACCTTAGTATAGTATAAGTGTGTCTCTGAGATTTCGGGCATAGGTTGGGGGGTACTTGTGCATTTTCCCGAGAATTTATAATGTTACAACTAAAGAATTAATGTGCAATAGATGAATTTCTAATAAATTTTATACTTACATAAATAAATAGGACTTTTAATTAATGTTACTATTTTTTTTTATAGTTATTAGATTTTAATTTAGTGTAGGGACAAAATGAAAATGTTTATTCCATATTATTAAATATAAAATTTATTTTGTTAATGATAAATTTGAAATGATTCATATATATATATTCACATATTTTCACATTTGTTGTGAGTTATTTTTTAAAAAAAAAAAACTCAGAAAATTTTAAAATAATATATTTTAAAGTTAGAAGATCTTGTTAACTTGATAATACATTCGTGACTTATATAAATACCTACATATATATATATATATATATATATATATATATA
>JAJOOR010039426.1:0-14206 GCA_036250505.1 Solanum acaule | reverse complement strand
AAAATTAGGTTCAAAATGTACTATAAAATACAATAATTAACAACTTAATATATTAAAGAGACATATAAAAAAGGGTTAATATTTGAAATTCTGCATCTGCCACATAAATTAGAACAAAGAGAGTAATAAATATTATTTTCAAAATTATTTTTAAAAAAAGTACTACAAATCACAATAGCTAACAATTTAAAAAATATTTTTAAAATCATATAAAAATTTCAATAACTTCTCAAATTTCATAATATGACATAAATTAAAATAAAAAAATAATATATATTGGGCCCCGTGCTGGCACGGGGTCCTATATCTAGTATTATTATAAGTGGGAAGCTCTAAAGTGAAAAATTGAATTATCATTTTGACCTTCTACTAAATTAAAATTTCATTAATTATTTAATTAAATACAATTATTTTAATTACATAATGGTAGAATTTGAAGTCCTTAAGCCCTTTAATATTTAAATTATTATTTTCTTGAAAATGAGTACATTGATATTGCTTTTAATCATAACTATGAATCTCATAACGGAAAAATTTGAAAAGTTATGATTGATAAAATAATTTTAACCGAATTTTTTTCTTCTACAATAGCTACATTTTCTCTTCTAAATAAACTCTATTGTTTAATATTGAAGTAAAGAATTTGAAGAGGTGTCATTAATTAAAAAAATTATACATAAAAGTTTCATCTATAATGATTCAGTTAGATGGTCATAGTTATACTAAGTGTATTCATCCTAATTTGATTCTTCTTTGATAATAAAATATATTTTTGTTCGGTCATTTATATAAGTTGTTTTCTTTTATGTTTGTATAGGTACTTTTGGCTGGAATTGTAACAATTTGAAGGTTGCTTGTAGTATTTTGGTATATTCAATGAATTCTTCAAAAAGATACATAAAAAACAAAGTCAACATGTAATGTTATAACTTTTTGTTTAATTTTTATTTATTTATTTTCAATTGAAGGACGGTGCACAAATCGATGTACCAATTCTTTCTTGGGTAATCGATTGTATATATGAAAGAACAATTTTTTGTATAAGATGGCATTCATTTATGTGCCTGTGAGTAATTTTTCTTTTTAGAGATTTAAGATTTTTATTCTTTACAACAAGTTGGGTTGTGTATGACTGTGGTAATTGAATAACTGATAATTTGTGAATGTGATGTTCATTTTTATAAATTATCATTCTTACTATAGTTACTTCATAAACCATCTCTTATTTATATATGAAATGAAAATCAATTCATATGTCATTTGTAACGACATACTCTCAATTCGGAAGAGGAAGAATTGAAGAAAATGTTGAAGTAAAAAGAAGAAAAGACGCAATATTACTGATGCATTTTGCATCTTCGTTATATTGTATAACTAAAATTTATTTTTCTATGAAATTTTAAAAATGATTGCTTTAGGTATTTTGTGCAGAAAAACAAGTTTTAGCATTTATTAATTTTTTTAGCAAATTTTATGTAATATGGAACATGAATTTGAGATTTTTCTTCTTATTTGATTATAAAGTGATTTTATTATGACTGAACTAACCATGATACTGTTACATATATTTCTTTGTAGATATATTCCATAAAATTCATAATGATTTACTAGCCATCATAAGAAGACATATGTTGTTCAAATCTCTATACTACTTACAAAACAAATATTTCAACAAGTATTCTCAAGGAATCAACTTGCAAATTCATAACTATTACATATTTCTTTCGCGACATTAGCTAAGTCTTTTTCAAAGTTTATGGCTATTGATTAACACTCTTGCCAAAATTTGCTTGATGACAAAAAACAGGAAAAAAGTGAATTGCATCCTTAAGAGAAAAATATTTTGATCTCAGAAAAAAAAATTAATTAGTTTAACTTGCTCCAACACACTTTTCTGTAGCAAATTTTTTTTGATGAGTAAATAATTTTAATACAAAAGTTTAGGATAACGTTAATGCAAATATTTGTCTTGTCATCTATATTAAAACTTTCACACTTGCCTTGGAAATATCATTTTCTTCTAAGAACGGAAGCCTTTATTCTATCTTAATTAATTACATATCCAATTCTTAAATGTATTAATCAGATTAACTAATTAAAAATATTGAATAATTTACACTAAATGTACGGTGCATCCAATTACAATGAGAAAGATTCATATACTCTAAACATGATGTGCATAAGTCTTAAAAAAAGAAAATCGATGCTTATGACAAACATTATCTTATCTCTGGGAGATAAGTAGTATGATGACTTTTTAATTATATTTTATAACCCCTAGAAATTTCTAATAAAAAATTTATGCAAGGAATAAATTGTTATTTTTAGATAGCAAAATATATTGTCAAATAGGCCTACACGTGCAACACACGTGCCCAGAAACTAGTTTGAAAAAAATCTTGAAATTAAAAATCTAACACCAAATTCAACAAAAGTCAATTAATTTTGTATTGTCTATATATTGTCTTATATGAGTTTAGTTACGACCCAGATAAGAACGAAATCATGACACATTTAAATTACCACAATCTATAATATAACATTTTTTATGCTATAAGTGATCTTATATGTGCAATGTTTTTTACTAAAACCCCTCAAATAGTTTCTTAATTTGTTCATCCAAATTTCAAATTTACAATTTACATAAGGTTGTTACAAATATTTTTTCATATAAGCGTTTTGATTTGCCCCTGTATATGTATGTATCTCGCTCTTAATAAGACTTTTACTACTGTTATCTAAGGATTTGTTTGTTCAATATTGATAATCATCAAGCTTGCCAAAATTGAATCTGCAATGACAAACTATATTTTCATTTAAGTTCTTTGATTTGCCCCTATATATATGTATTTCAGTCTTAATAAGCCTTTTACCACTGTTCTCTAAGGATTTGTTTGTTCGGTATTGATATCCATCAAACTAGTTTTGATGCACGTGTGTTGCACATCATTATCAATCCATGTACTACACTATTTTTAAAAATAATGTCAATATTATTAAATTAAAAAAATTAAATAAATAGTTATCAATAGAATGATGAAGTATAAGTTCCTATGAATAGTGGATGTAAACCTTCTTATGATTACTACTAAAAGTTGTCATATCAACATCCGAAAAACACATATAACTATTTATAATATAAATCTAGATATAGATAAGGTGATCAGACATTTCTCTTTGACCTCCAATTAAATTTATTTTTTTCCTATTTGTTTAAAAGAAAAAATAAATTAATTGTAATATGTAAAAATAAAAAAGTCACTCTTAAAATCTCTTATTTACACCTCTTAAATATGCTTTCTCCTCCTTCCCCTATAGTGCATTACTTAGTTATAATATATTATTGTATTGTTGGAGTTCTTACTTTTAATATAATCATGGCACGTGCGTTGCACATGTGTATCGTATAATATACTATACGATGTTGTAAAATAGAATTAATATTACTAAATTGATTTTTTTAGTAAATATTTATAATTGAAAAAACATTGGATAAGTGCTTTTAAATGATTAATACACATTGTCATAGAGCTAATTGTTTTTGAGACCAAAATGACCAAATATTATTGAAACATTTCAAAATACATTTAAATTTTAAATATGGGAGAAAGTGATATTTCTTTAGTAGTATTGTTTTTTACTTTACTCAATTTTGTAAACATATTTAAACAACAAAATAGAAAAAAATATCAATATAAAAAGGTCACCAATGTAACACCCCGAAAATTCTACCTCGAATCAGACCTTGCATATTTTCTGCAGTCTGGTGCCACGAAAGGCATCTACCACCTGTAGAGGTATCTACGGGGGGCCGTAGGTGGGTCTGTGGAACCATGCTCTTGAAAATTGGTTCTCAGGTCTAAAGTTCACGAGACAACCTACGAGTCGTAGAAACATTTACGATCCGTAGAAGGGCCTTGTGGAAATCAAGTTTGATAACACTCCCAGTAAACTTTTTACGGACGAGCATAACAACCCGTCAAAATTCTTATGGACTGTAGAAAGGGTCCGCAATCCCATACTTAAGAAATCCAAAAACTCAGCATGTTCCTATGAGAGGGTCTACGACCCGTGGACTTTTGTACGGACCATAGATGGCTTCTGTCACACCTCTTTTTCGCACGCCAAAAAGGTTTTTCCAATTTAAGTAACGGTATTGATTAGATATTATTTTTATTTTTCAGAGTCGCCACTTGAAATTGAGTTATGGTGTTTCAAGTCACATTTTCTTTAATCTCTAATCAAAAGGAAATGACTCATTATTTGGTCTGCGAACTAGAAATTCGGGTAAGGAATTCTGTTGTCTGAGGGGAAGGTACTAGGCACCCCTCGAGTCCTGTGGTTCTAGCACAGTCACTTTTATTAACTTATACTTATTTTAACGATCTTTTGGACATATATTTTTATAGGTCATGATTTGCTCACATTTTTTATTTGTTGAACTTTTATTTGGTCTCGACCTAGATACGTAACCGCATTCTTGATCTTGACATTTTGAGACATAACTATCTTCTTTGCATCACACTAAATAATTTTTTGTCTATAAGCCTCTACTTTAAATTAATGAAAGTTAATTATATTTTTGAACAAGGTGTGTCACTGCATCCTTGAGTTTATCTTAATATTTCAAGAAAAAGATGTGTAGCTACATTCTTAATCGAAACAAATATTTTTAATAGGTCGTATATCCTAATATTTACCTATTGCTAGAAAGCTTAAATGGATTATTAATGATTAAGTTACTTTTTACTGTTTATATTCATGAATACTATTTACATAATAAAATTCAAAATCTTAAACAAACAAAGAGTTTTTTTTTTCATATTCAAATTCAATGTAGATGCACTTACATTTTTAGTATACTTACAAGTTATGAAAAAAGACAATTAAAATAAAAAGTAAAAATTTGTAACTCTTCATCTCTTAATTTTTCTAAATAAATATTTTTTAATATTAGATAAAGTTGACAAAACAAACTATTAGAATAATTCTCTTAGACATTTAGTTGATTTTGGTTGGACATGAGATCTACTTAATTGATAACATCATATGGTACAAGATGAAAAATAATGTATAATAGAATAAATAGGAAATATTTCAATATTATTGTGTCAAAATTAAACACAAATAAAATTCGAGCAAATTTCATAACATTGGAATCAAATATTATATAATCATAAAAATCAAAATATACAATAAAAATTAAACGGTACCTCTTGCGAAAATTCAATTCACGAAAATGAAACTATTCTAATAAGGAACCACGAAGATGAACCTCGACTCAACCTTTGTTTGTAAATAGAATATATATATATATATATGTGTGTGTGTGTGTGTGTGTGTGTGTGTGTCTGGATAGAAGTAATAGATTCAATCAAAGACTTTCCTACCCCACTTTTTAAAGGATTCGATTTGAATGAAGCACTAGACTATGCTAGAGGAACTCTTGGGCCTAATTATTTTATAAGCCCAGCTTTGAGACAAACTTCAAGACCTTTTTTGCAATACAACATTCAAAAAGATACAGACAAAATAATTTTCTGCGATCATTGTTCTTCAATGACGGAAGGATTCAAAAGACTAAATCAGACGATTGAGAGACTAGAAACTGAAAAAGGAAAAATTACACAACATATCCACTCATTACAAGAGAGGATAAGGTTTTTACTTGGAAATACCGATCAAACCATACCATTAAAGAGTTCTCCATCTCATTACAAAATGGATAAGACGGGTGTACATTCCCCAACGAATGTAGAAATAGCTATTGTATCAGCTAGAGGTACAACTAGTCCCGTTCAAATGGTAGCGAGTAAAGACTCATCAAATCCGTTGATGGTTGACACTTTACCCAAAAGTGTAAGAATTCTGCCAGCAAGTTTCAATACGGTAGCAGAGACAAGCAAAAAGACAAAGGGATTCCTCCAAAAAAGAAAAAAAAAGAAAAAGATAGAAAAAATAATAAAAAGTTCCCTTTACAAGTTACTCACAGAAAAGACTAAGGAGGTGATACAAGAAAAAATTATACGAGAAACTCCAGAGCCAGATCCAGCAGATTCTGACCACGAAGACACAAAGAGTAGAAGTGATGAAAATGATCTATCAATAGACCAATTTAATCGGCACTACGACCCAAATGAAGGCAATGATTCAGGAATGAGTTTTGATTCCATAGCGCTACACAACCTGGATACCTAGAGAAATACATAAGCAATGATGTCAACACAAGAAGACAAACAAATATGTAAGCAATGACATCACAAGCCATTATGATAAAGAAGACTCCACTACATATCCACTACTAATAAAGAAGACTCCACTACCAAAAGAAGACAAAGAAGGACCATTAAATTTTGAAAAAGTTTCACAATCCAGTGACGATAGGGCCCAAAGAGTACCCGACAGGTGAAGAAAATTTATTCAAAATTTGAAATCCGAACTTGAAATCCGGATTTACTCCTATAAATAGAGACCATTTGCAAGAAGAGAAGTGGAGAGCGAAGAGTAGGCAAAGCATTAAGCAAAGAAGGAAGATTGATTAAGTTCAAAGTTCTAGTAAGAGTTAGTTTTACATATTCCCCTTCCCTTTCAAAAAAAGAAAAAGAAAAGAGAGTGAGTGTTTGTGTAAAAAGAGTGAGTGTTTTAATTTTCAAGTAGCTGCAAGGTCACCCGGGGACTCCCGAAAGGGAAACCTCATTCCGACCATTATCATGTAAGTAGTTATCAGTTTTCTAGATCTTAGTAAGTTTCTCCCTATATTATGTATGTGTTATTATATTATGAATGTTTAATGTTTATATTACTATGATGTTCATATACTGTTTATTACTCTTAGTAAATGGTTAGTTCTTTATCTTCTTAGTAACCCCGATGGATTAACTTGTAAATACCTAGGGAAGTTGAAAGTCTGCCATGGTTAGGGAAGCCAAAGGACTATATATCCCAGGGTGTGGTTAAAGAAGCAGGTGCTAAGAACATGGGTTAAGGAAAAGAGATGAACAGAGTAAAAAAAAAAGTAATTTTGGGAGAAATTACATAGATTTAGTAACAAATCACTACTAAACAAGATAACGGAGCAGGAAGAGGGAGTACTGAGTAGGATTTTTACAACATATTTTACAAACGCAGCCAATCAAACATCACAACTTATTCAAACATCACAACCTGATTATTAGTTATAAATTCTTTCTAAGTTATATTTAAACGTATTTTTACTGGTATCAAAGCAAGAAGGTTTTGGGAACTTATTGTTCAAAAACACAAATGTTAATAAATATAATATTTTATAATATATGAAAAAACACCCTTTTGCCAATCAATTACGGTTAAACTATTGGTACTTATATAGAGAACTCAAGACTAGATCTGAGTGGCTGAAATTAAAAGAGGCATTAAGCCTATATCTAGAAATATTAGAAACAAGAGACTTAACAGACAAACTTTGTAATCGCGGGGGTCTATATTCGTCAAACAGACCAACCTTAGTCAATCCAAAATTATTAAGTGCATTAAAGTGGGAACTACATAGCATAGATAGTAATATCCAGCACACAAATAGACGCATAAGAGTCCAAAGGAATTATATTAGTAAGTTAGTATTCCCTTTAGGATAGGCAACATACCGCTCACTCTATATAGGTAATAATATATATGCCATACGAAAAACAGATTATAATTAACCAGGAATATCATTGGTATCTATTGAAAATAAGACAGAACTATATAGATATATACGACTTCTTGATAGAACAAAGACAACTATATTTAGAACAATTAAGGTTATATTCAGATTTATTGACACCCTCACAAATACTAGCTATACACCAAGAAATAAAACAGATAGATTTACAAATACCTACTATATGAGCTAGAGTTTATCATTACATAAAAGAAATTAGAATAAAAACACAAGATTGGAAAAACAGAACCCTAAATTTAGCATAATAGGAAGTATTAAGAGGTTAGAATATTTAGATTTAGAAATAGTTTTAGAAAAAAAATATCGAAGACTAAAATTTGGATCATTACTTAAGTGTAATTTCGCAGAAGGAGATCATATCTTACATAGTGATAATCAACATTTAAATACTATTACAGATTTAATAATAAATTTAGCAGAACATAGTCAGTCCAAAGACGATAGATTTCTAAAGCTAATAGAGACCATAGAAAACCTGCAGCATAAACAAAACAAATCATTAGAAAAAATAGAACAAAATTTTGACTTTCTAAAACATCAACAACTAGATATAATTTCTACAGTACAGACCATAGTAGCAAATAAAATAATTGATAACAGTCCACTAGAAATAATATTTAATCAACTAGAAAACCTTTATAAAGAAACAAAAGAAATTAAGAAAGAATTAGGTAAGCTCAAAGACTTAACCCTTTCATGAACAGTCTTTTTTACAAAGAAGTTCTTAGAAAAACAGCACAATTTCAAGCTAGCCCTGAAGGATTATCAATACCGAGTTTTTGATGTCCTCTCTCAGTCCAGATATAAAGAGGAGAAGCATAAGCCTATCAGAAATATCATCAGTCTCATTCGCGATGGCTTCAAACCGTCCTTGCATATCTGAGACTGTGGTAACTTGTCGGAGTTTTGCCAATCTTCCCTCCGCCGACTCCAAACCCATCTGTTTGAACCGGATTCGCACCTTTTCAGCAAAATGTGGCCAATCAACTAATTGCTTGTTCCTAAACAACCATCTGTACCATTCCAGTGCTTCGCCGTCGAGAAAAAATGACGCCATGGTCAGCCTCTGATCTTCCTCAATTATATAAAAATCAAAGTATCATTCCGCTTGGAATATCCAAGCCTCCGAGTTGTCACCACGAAATCAACCCAATTCCACTGAAGCAGGTTTGTGCCTGGGTATGGTGGTTGCTGGTAGATGTTCCTGTCGAGTTATCTCCATGGTTGGTTCATGACGGTGTGTCCCTAATAAGATTAAGAACAAGAGGAGTTTGAGAAAATAAGAGCAGATTGATTGTTCTGCCGTTTGTACCTTTTATTTATAGACTTTGTACATGTTTATGATTAATATAAGAATCCTTATCTACTACGTATTCTAAAGGAAGAGTAATCCTTTTGTTACAATGAATAAGCTACAATAATCGAATTCTAGTTAATGATGGACTCGAATAGTCCCCATTGGAACTTTGGTGGCAACCATCTCCACCAGTATTTTTCGGATCTCAGTGAGTTCCTTAGAGAAGGAATCCTTCACTTCCTTAATCGAATCATCCATACGAGCCTTGAGTATTTTGTACTCCTCCATGAGTGACCTCTAGATGAAACTAGAGAAAACAATTCACAAATAAAGGTGGATTGTATTATAACATTAATTGAAATACAAGATTGGAAAAGAAATATCAATGAAACAGTAACAAGGAAAGAAGGAAGGAGATGAGAAAACAGAGAAACAGAGAGATGAGATATCCAGACTGAAGTTACAATTGCCTAACTAATACAGATGCCTACGTTTGCTATTTATCAAATTTGGCACTTCACGAACTGCACTTTCTTCCCTTTGTACACGTTCACGTCACCCTGTTCTCACTATGAAACCAGTTAACCTTGTTGAAGGGTTTCTCACGCGCTTACTTCTTTTCAAAACCGTACTCTCCTGCTGAGTGTGTGTCTCCACGGTGGCTGCTGATGTGTCCTCCAAGTCAGCTTGTCGGGTCACAACAAAAACTATTAGAATAATTCTCTCAGACATTTAGTTGATTTTGGTCGGACACAAAAGGTACTTAATTGATAACATCATATGGTACATGATGAAAAATAATGTATAATAGAATAAATAGGAAATATTTCATTGTTATTGAGTCAAAATTAAATACACATAAAATTCGAGCAAATTTCATAACATTGGAATCAAGTATTATATAATCATAAAAATCAAAATATACAATAAAAATTAAACGGTACCTCTTGCGAAAATTCAATTCACGAAAAGGAAACAATCCTAATAAGGAACCATGAGAGTGAACTTCGACTCAACCTTTGTTTGTAAATAGAAAAAAATATATATATAATATGTGAGGGTGAATTTTTTCTTTCCGTATCTAGGTAGTATTTTGGTGTTGTGTGTGTGGGTTGCTTTTTTTCCTTTTTCCGTGGGTCTGTGAGTATGTTTGCTGATTTTTTTTTTTCTTTTTCAGAGGATACGTGATTGGAGGGAGTATTGTGCAGGTTGTGGAAGGAATAGAAGATGTGTATTGTATGTGTTGTATTGGAGAGTAAGGTTTTTCTTTTTTGGTGCTGATTGTTTTAGTGTACTAGTCAGAAGGAATTAAAAAAAAATGTTTTTATTGTTTATGTTGTTTTTTATACGTATGTGTAGTGTGTGTTTAGGATCATTTTTCTTCTTTTTGTATTTGCTCTGTGTCCTGTTGTGTAGTATGTAGTATATGGGTGTAGGGGTGAGGTGTGTTGTGGGTGTAATTGTTGCTAGTGAGATAAGATTCGAACACGCAACCACTAACTCATTCAAGGTGTTTGAAACCCATTAAAAAAAGTCTAAAACCATTGAGCTACAACAATCTATTATGTCAAGGGTGTCCAAAAATATGTTATTTAATCACTCTGTATATTATTTTACTTCCAAATAGGGCTGGACATGAACAAGATTGGTTCAGGTTATTCAAATATCAACCAAATCATTTGTGTCGGAATCAAACTAATAAAATTCGTATTTTTCTGGATTTTTTTTATCTTTTTAGGTTTTTTCTGATGAAGTATTCATACAAACATATTATTAACTTGTGTGTTTCAAATATTTCTTTAGTTCTAACAAAATAAAACTATCTAAGGTGTTTCTTATGAAAATAACACAAACTTTGAGATGTGTGATAACACTAAAATAGTCAATAAAAAATAATAATGAAATCACATAAAATCAGCGAAACAAATATTGAAAAGTAATAATTTATAATGAAAATGATCATAATTAAAAAAGTACAAAATCATGCTAAAATAAGTCTAACATGTATTTATAAGAAACCCAAGAGACTTGACTGGCCTTTCTTATATATAAAGGAAATTACCCCACCACAAAGTTTTTCATAAACATTACTACCCTACACTTCTTCTCTTCCCAATCACACAAAAAATTAAAAATCAAATGGCACCAAAGAGAGATCTTGATAAAATTGGCTTCATCATATTTGCACCTAAGGTTAGGTAATTTTCATTTATCCAAAAGAAAACAACCTTAAGCATGTCTAGGAAGATGAGCGAAGTCCTGAGTGAGTAGGCTTTGGGTAGAGAAAGAAGTCATTTTGGCAAGGTAGTCAGCAAGTTGGTTCCCTTCTCCAAAACAATGACTCACTTGAATTCCAACTCTGTTCTTGATGATGTTAATAATATCAATAACTTGTTTTAGCTTCAGATTTGTGCCCGAGTTGTTGATTAGCATTTTGTCTATGATCATTGAATAAAGTTCAAAAATAAAATCAGTGTACCCATGTTGATAGCACCATTTTACACTAAACTCAGCCATGTTACTATTATTACAGTTGACAAAAATCGAGAAAGCCATGATCAAGTCTCCCTGACTATCTTTTACAATTCCCCAATGCAAATAGCAGAGAACTCCATATGACTTGCTTCCATCACTGATATGGTCTAAGTTTCTCCACTGTGTAACAAAAAGATGGCCAGTGATTGATGTTTTGCAAATTTCCAGCTGTTTTTGCCAAAACAAATTTGATATTCCAAAAAACCTAATAACTTATCCTGTTGTGCAGGAAATATCTTGACCTCCATATTTGCACGCACACCATTGCTTCCATAATTCCCAACATATAATAGTAGGAGTGATCTTCAACAAAGTATAGTAGGAGTGATCTTCAACAAAGTTTTATGGATAGTATTCTTTATTATTCTTTTTGGTCAAATTTACAAAAATGAAACATTTTCTTATTTGAAAAATATTTAACAACAGTACTATCAATATTATTTTATCAATGTTGGGTATCATTTATTTGACAAGAAGTCTACAAATGTACACTCTTGTAAATGTAGTTTTGAAAACATAGCAAAAATCTTTTCATATTTTTTAAACTTCGTAATAAGTCAAACTACATTACATAAAAATCTCTAGGCTGAGACGTCTATGCTTAGACTACCATCCTTGTATATTTTATGTTTTGATGAATGACGAATACCTTTATGAGAACCAACTTCACTCACATATCGGATAGGTGTTTTGCACAAAGCCAACTAGTAAAACACGTTCTGGCGACAAACCACTGTGGCTAGAAAAGATTAATTAAAAATTATATTCTCTCTCATCTTCTCTAACATTCATTAACGGCTAATAGAAGTGCGTCCTAACATGCTCCACCTGGATGGAGCTGTCGGGAGGCCATCTGTTATGACCCAAGACTATCCCCTAGTCGTAATACGGTGCTTAGAGTTATAAGTAATCCCAAACTAACACATGGACTGGCATGACACTAAGAAATACATAGATAGAACTGAAATACGGATCTGGAAGCTAAATCTGAAATGGGTTTAATAAACTCAAAACATCAAGTATCTGAATAAACATAAGTTGAAGCTAATGTGACCGTTTGAAAGCCTCTATTAAGATGAATTGTTAGTACAAGACCCTAGCTAACTCTAACTGTATGAAAACTAAAATAATACAATTGAATGGAATATAAAGCTTGTCCTCTATAGATGATGACTCGCCAATACTCGCCAATAATGCTACTAAGCTGATCTGAAGTCGTACTAACCACAATCTGAGTGCTGAACGTCTGAATCTATATTATCAAACAATATAGCGCAAGAGTATGCTATCAGTACTTTGAAGGTACTGAGTATGTAGGATATGAATGATAAACATAATAAATAGATATGTTGAATTTGAAATGTTGTACTGAATAACATGAGATAATGCAATGACCAAGTGGTAAAACATGCAACTGAAATAACTGAAAAGGGCAAGAAACATCTAAGAGTGAACTGTGGGACATACTATAAACCTACATATAACGTAACAATGTGAGCTACAAAATGGAATTTGATGTATAATCCCCATCAAATGCCCAATATACCTTATCGGGATATAAATGTTGATATGAGTTAATGTGGTACCACTAAGTTACTGTCTATAAAATACTAAAATGTCTATCCTGGTATGACGGATGATCCTTAATTATAATCCTACAGTGATAAGTAGTTTTAGAACATAGGGATTGCTACTAAAGGTCTCGATCATATCTGATGGGTGAACCTTCATCCCTAAATTCGCTCGGTGCTAATTAGTGATTCTCCCAACTGAATGTAAGCTAATAAACTAAATAGTACTAATATATACTGAATTTAACTTATAACTGAATAACTCATACAACATAATATTTGATACTAAATTGGTAGACACTTTATCTGAAAACATCGTACATCATGAAGCAGATAACCTGAGATATTCATTCTAAAACAATATGATTTTAAGTCAAGAAAAAAAATTATATTCTTAGGATTCATGAAAATATTATTTAGAAGGATTGAATTTATGGATGAAATCACATAATCAAACTGTTCATGAAAAGACTAGGATGATGAAGATTATGCATTCATAAGAACCATAATTTTTATATAAATCATTATCTGAAAAACTGGGTTTTCTTTGGGACTCAATGGGTGATAGGATAATCATTTGTGAAATCTCACATACTTGGAAAGAAGAGTACACTAGTTTGAATCTTTAACTAGATCGATCCTGAAAACAAAGAATCCAATCCTTGCTTGAGAAGAACGAGTTGTGGTTGTGTTCTTTTCTTGATTTTGATGCCAATAATGATAAAGTAAAGATTACTAGGCTCAAAAGACTTATTATAATTGTTATTGTACTAAACAAAAAAGAGATATTAGTCTTCTTTATTTTCTTAGTATTCACAAAAGAAGACAACCAAACAAGGCCCTTATCTCATTAAGGGTAAAATTGTTAAAGAAGTGTATTCTTTATTTCCTTAGTATAAATATTAGTCTTTTTTTCATTTTTGAAGACTTAGAGTATGTTGAATATTGAAATTGAATGCTCTCAAATTGTTGTTGTTAATTTAGTGTTAGTTTAATTCCCTTAAGTAATTAGTGAGTAATTAGTGGTTAACTCTTAGAATTGATAGTTAACTTCTTCTAGCTTAATCGATCATCGAGTTACCCTCTTTGTGGATTCAATTTGGT
>JAJOOR010039425.1:0-11376 GCA_036250505.1 Solanum acaule | reverse complement strand
ATATAAATCCATTAAGAAAATTAGATTGAGGAATCTAAAACCAATAAAGGTCACTCCTAAAAAAAAGTATGGGAAGCTAAACTGAGAAATCAGGCCACAAAAAATCAATCACATTATGTCAAGATCAATTAATATATATTAAAAGAAAAAAGAGGACTAACATTTGATTCTTAAACTAAGACATATAAGGGAAATGAAAACCAATTTCTTTCAAACTTTCGACAAACAGTATATAAAACCAGTAGAACATTGAACCAGTGAATAAAATTAATGCTGAGATCGAGCCATTATTCGAACTAACACAACAATACACTTTATCACAAAGGAAGATAATAAAATTTAGCTATATTCAAATATTAAAACAACCACTCTATTGTCACGCCCCAAGCCTACACCCTGGACGTGGCTAACACTCGAGAACCATTGCTGGCCCAAGCGAACCCTTGGCCTAGCTTACTTAACTCAACAGAAGACAATATTCATACTTATAATGACCAAAAACACTTAACTGAACTGAATAATAAAATAACTAAGAACGTTTAAAGGTTAAACATTCAACTTGGCCAAAAGTGGCAACCCAAGTCTTAACAATAAGAAATGATAATGAAAAGACTCAAAGGACTAACATCTGACTGTCTATGAAGCCTCTAAAACAACTAAGATGGATGTTGGGACAACCCCACAACATCCTAATGAACTAACTAGAAAGCAATGAAAATAGATCCTCTAGAATGCAAGGAGGCTCATCGACTGACTCTGAACTGCTCACTGGATCAACGGTGCGCTAGAATGCCGATCCTAGTTACCTGTGTCTGCATCATAAGACGATGCAGGCCAACTGGCATCAGTACATTGAATGTACGAGTGTGCGAGTTGGAATGCTAAAACAACATAGGCTTGAAAGGGAATCTGAAAGAAACACTTACCTTGGCTCTTCTCAAATCATGAATACTTAAGTGAACTCATTTCAATATAAAGTAGTTTAAAACAAGTGCAATATAAATAAAAGTTGTTTAAAAACATGATGTCAACTCTGTGTATATACAAGGATACAACATAACTCTGAAATATATGTAAAAATACAATAAATTGAAGTATATAAAAATACAATAACTTCTGTGGGAGTTTATCTAACCGACAACCATCACATAAGAGATATAGAGACGATACAATGATCTACTCACGGTACCATCGCATCCTATACTCGGCCAGATGTATAGGACCTGAACTATTAAGTGGATCCACTAGTCTATGCGAAAAAGATTCATCTAAAAAGTATGACCCTTTTCTACCCATGATGGCTACATGGTTTATGGTGGATGTGGGTTCTCTGAACGCTCCCCCATATCGGTGCTCAATACTACTCCCAAAATATGATACTAGCTCTTTATGTTTAAAAACATACTTCTTCTGTGATTTGAGATTAGTGCTCAAAAACATAGCTCAAATGTTATCTTAGAAATCTCAGTTTCCCTTATTGCTTAAATGTGAAAACATTTTAAAATCTCTTTGGGAATACATAGTCCCCATATACTTCTTTGAGGAAAGGAACTTCAACTTTATATCTTTACTGAACTCAAAACTTAAGTCTTAAAACAAAGTTAAAACATTTATGAAAGACTCTTGGAAAACTTTAAGAACTTATCTTAACTTGACTATTAACTGATCTTGACTTGACTCTTAACTGATCCTTGAATTGAATTATGGGTTCAAGGATTAAGATTTGGGTTTGGAAAGATCTCATGTTGTTTAGGAATGATTTTAGATAGCTAAACATGAGAAAAGAACAAAAAAATCAAGATTTGAAGGTGGGTCCGCGACACGAAATCATAATTAACTTTTGGTTTTGAAAACGTCTTTTGAGGAAGAACACCTCGTTGCAGCTCCGCTGTGCGGAGCAGAATTTTTCAAAACTGGGCAGTAGGTGCACGACGCGCAGCCACCCTTAATTTCGTCCGACGAAATTTGTTCTTCATTTTCGAGCCCCAATTCACCCAAACTCAGTTCTTTTTCTCAAATTACTTTTAGATACAGATACCCAACAAATGTACCTAAGAACCTAACCCGAAACGACTCTATGATGCGACTTAACAAACTTAGAAGCTTTCCAACTTAGTCATATTCAAGAACAATATATGAATTCAAGAATAGATATCAAGATCATCAATATTAAAACTCTTTTAGGTCGAATCCAAACTGAAATTAATATGCTTGGCACGTGGGAGAACGATCCCAACATTATGAGAACCTCGCATACCTGGTAGGAATAAACCCTTGGCAAAAATCCCAACTATCTTGATCGATCTTGCCCTTTCTCCTTCTTCTTTTCTCTTCTCCTTAGCCCTAGCGTGAAATTCGAAATTCTAAAACAGACTAAAATTTGATTTGACCCATATTAAACTCCTAAAAATAGATTAAAATAATAGAGCCATGAAAAGACTAAAATACCCTTTAAAAATCCGGATTGGACATTTCCTTAATCCAACAGCCCTACTTCCAAAGGGGATAACATACTCATACGAACTCGGAATCGATCAAACTTGGCGGTGTTGGAAATATCATTCCAAGATCTTTGCAACCATATCTGGATCTACACCTAAATCATCTTGAGCTAGGAGTTATGGTCATTTGAATTTGAACAAAAACTCACTTTTCGTATCCAGATTTTTCATTCTTTCCAAAAATGACTATTTCCAGTTCTTAGCTTCTTCCTAGCTATTTCAATTTGCAAGATGTTACAATATCTCCCCCTTGGGAACATTCGTCCTCGAATGAGATTACTCTTACTAGGCTAAGGGTTGTAACATCAAGTTCAGATACCCAACAAGCAAATGCAAACAAACAACATGCTCACTCATAATCTAAAGAGTGCTAAGAAAAGAATTAGTACCTTGATATGCATTTTTATCCGGACTCAAAGAGATGTGTATATCTCTTATTTATGTCCTCTTCAGCTTCCCAAGTAGCTTCCTCAATGAAATGATTTCTCCAAAGGACTTTGACTGATGCTACCTTTTTTGTTCTCAACTTGCGAACTTGGCGATCGAGAATCTGGACAAAAATCTCCTCATAGGATAAGCTATCCTTGATCTCAATGTTTTCAGTTGGTATGATCGATGAAGGATTGCCCATGCACTTCTTCAACATGGAGATGTGAAATATCGGATGAACCACTGCTAATTCCTGTGGTAGCTCCAACTCATAAGCTACATTGCCAATTCTCTTGGCTATGCGATAAGGTCCAATATACCGGGGACTAAGCTTCTCCTTCTTACCAAACCTCATAACACCCTTCATGGGTGAAACTTTTAATTACTTGAAACTCTAACCCCCTCCTCCTACCATCAGTGTAGGATTTCTAACGACTCTAGGTTGTTTTCAACCTTTCTTGAATGACTTTCATTTTCTCCATAACTTGATAAACTAAGTCTAGTCCTATCAACCCAGCTTTACCAATATCAAACTATCCAATAGGAGATCTGCATCTTCTCCCATAAAGAGCCTCATATGGAGCCATTTGGATGCTAGCATGGTAACTATTGTTGTAGGACAACTCAATAAGAGATAGGTGATCATCCCAATTACCCTTGAAATCAATCACACCATCCACCTTGTTACCTCAAAACACTATCTCCCCCTTGTTCAAAAGCAATCACTTTTTGCTTATGAACAATTGCCTTTAATTCAAGCAATAAAGAATCTTGGTCTTGCTTATCTTTTACTTCTGACACTAATGATGATTCAGCCTCATTCATCACCACCACTCTTCCTTCTGTGGAATCCATTAATCAAACTCCTAGTCGTGAAAGTCCATGCACCTCTTTTGCTAACTCTTTCTTTTCTTCCTCAACATGGGCGGTACTACCCATAAACAACCTGCTTAAGGCATCAACAACAACATTAGCCTTACCTGGGAGGTAAATAATACTCATGTCATAATCCTTGAGTAATTCTATCCACTTCCTCTGTCTGAGATTGAGCTCTTTCTGAGTAAACACATACTTAAGGCTCTTGGGATCGGTGAACATATCCACATGAACACCATAAAGGTAATGGTGCCATATTTTCAAAGCAAATACTACAGCAACCAATTCTAAATCATGGGTTGGGTAGTTCTTCTCATGAACTTTCAACTGTCTGGAGGCATAAGTTATAACTTTGTCATTCTGCATTAACACACAACCCAAACCAACTCTAGATGCATCACAATAGACAACAAAGCCTTGCGTACCTTTTGGTAAGGTCAAAACTGGGGCAGTAGTTAACCTCTTTTTCAATTCCTAAAAGCTTTTCTCACAAGCTTCAGTCCATTGAATCTTAATTGTCTTCTGAGTCAATCTGGTCAAATGAGACAAAATGGACAAGAACCCCTCTACAAACCTTTTATAATAGCCAGCCAAACCCAAGATACTCCTAATATCAGTTGGAGATGTGGGTTTAGGCCAATTCTGCACTGCCTCAATTTTCTGAGTATCAACTCTCATTCTATCACCGAAAGTTATGTGGCCCAAGAATGCCACAGACTCAAGCCAAAACCCACATTTAGAGAACTTGACATACAACTCTCTATCTTTTAAAGTCTGAAGAACTATTATGAGATGACTAACTTGATCTTCTTCATTCCTTGAATAGATTAGTATATCATCAAGGAATACGATAACAAACATATCTAAATAAGGTTTGAAGACTATATTCATAAGATCCATGAATGTTGTTGGTAGTTAAACCAAAGGACATGACCAAAAACTCATAATGACCATATTAGATTGTGAAGGATGTCTTTGGAATATCACATTCCCTTACTCTTAACTTATGATAGCCTGATCTGAGGTTAATTTTTGAGAAACAGGAAGCACCCTGAAGCTGATAAAAAAGATCATGGATTCTCGAAAGAGAATACTTATTCTTGATGGTAACCTTGTTCAACTGACGGTAATCTATACACATCCTAAGGGAACCATCCTTCTTTCTCACAAATAAGACCAGAGTGCCCCAAGGTGAGACACTTGGTCGAATAAACCCTTTCTCTAAAAGGTCTTTCAACTGCTCTTTAAGCTCTTTCAACTTTGCTGGTGCCATTCTATATGGGGGAATAGATATAGGACGAGTATCTCGAAGAATATCTATGCCGAAGTCTATCTCTCTCTCAGGAGGGACTCCAGGAAGATCATCTAGAAAGACTTCTAGAAAGTCGCTTACTACTGAAACTGACTGAATATGAGGTATCTCAACACTTGAGTCATTAACTCGGCCTAAGTGATGGACACACCCCTTAGAAACTGACTTCCTTGCCTTAAGGTACGAAATAAAATGACCCTTAGGCACTGCTAAACTACTTTTCCACTCTAAGACTGACTCATTTGGAAACTGAAACTTGACAACTCGAGTTTTACAATCAACTGAGGCATAACATGCATGAAGTCAGTCCATACCAAGAATGACATCAAAATCTATCATGTCTAACTCAATTAAATCAACCATGGTACTCTTGTGATTGACGAAAATGGAACAATACCGATAAACTTCTTTCTGCTAGAATAGAATCACCAACAAGCGTAGAAACACTGAAGGGCTCAAGATGTTGCTCTGGAAGAACATCAAAATTAAAGACTTGGATCATACTAGTGACAACATCTGGTGAATCCTCTTGCTCTCAGCGACTAGTGATAGCATAAAGATGGTTTCCTTCACCGCCTGCCCCTGAAGTCGTTCATCTTGATGTAGCTCTGTCTGGTGGAGCAACTGAAGAAGACTGGGCTCTATTGCCCCCATTACTATTACTCTGTCTGCTCTTAGGACACTCTCTCATAAAATGACCATTCTGGCCACACTTGAAGCAACCAGTGGAGCTATCACGACACACCCTTGAGTGGCTCCTACCACACTTAGCACATGCAGGAGTCTTAGTACCCCTTTGTGCCTTACTACCTTGCGAATGCTCATGTCTAGCTCTGAAGTTCTAGAATTATGACTATTGTACTCACATTTGTTCCTTGGTGCAGGTGCACTAGCAAATGATTGAGCAAGTCCTTTCTACTTATGTTGGAAAGAAGACCGGTTCGTATTACTCTTTTGTTGCCCGAACTCATTCTGTGATGTCTTAGCTCTCTTGTTCTTAAACTCTTCTTTATCCCTCAGTTGGTCCTTCTCAAGTTGTTGCATATAGATCATCAACCTTGCTATGCCCATGTAACCTATTAGCATGGCTACCTTACTTCCCTTACTTGATAGACGAGCCAACCCAGCAACAAACAAGCTCATTCTACTCTTCATGTCTGCAACCATTTCCGGAGCATAACGGGACAATTGAGTGAATTTCAACCTATATTCATGAACGCTTAGAGAATCCTGCTTAAGTGTGAGGAACTCACGTACCTTGGTCTTTTTCAGTTCTCGGGGAAAGAAACGCCCTAAAATAGCCTCCTCAAAACAGGCCCAACTCACAGGTGGTGCATTCTCAGCTCTACCCCCTTTCCACTGATCAAAGCAAATCCTAGCAATATTTTTCAGCTGATATGCAGCTAGCTCAACTCTCACAGTATCAGTAAAATGCATCACATTGAACACCTTTTTCAGTTGCTCAATGAAGTTCTCTGGATCCTCTGCAGTGCTCGAACCAGTGAAACTCGGGGGATTCATCCTCAAGAACTCACGAATCCTTGAAGTGTCAGCCTCTTCTTGTCGAGCTCCTCTCTGCTGCCCAGCATGGTTGGTCACAACTTGACTGAGCGTCCTTATAGCCTCTCTAAACTCAGTATTAGTAACTTCTCCTTGCGGTTGCACTTCAGGTGCATTGGGTAACTCTTGTTCCTCAACATTCCTCCTAGCTGGACGACCTCTGACTGCTCTTCGTGGAGGCATAATTATCTGAAACACATGCATGCACGAATTAGAGGGAAACATTTTAGATATAAACTCTAACGCACGATATGAGTGTGAAATAACTGAAGAAATTCCTAAATATTGCAACCTTCTAATTATAGATGTGGTGTGCTTCACACCGATAAATAGGACTCTACAAATACGACTTCATGGACTCCCTATGACTCTTGAACTCTGTACTCTGATACCAAGTTTGTTACATCCCAAGCCTACACACTGGAAGTGGCTGGCACTCGAGAACCATTGGTAGCCCCAAGTGAACCCTTGGCCTGGATTACTTAACTCAGCGGAAGACAATATTTATACTTATAACGACAAAAAACACTTAACTGAAGTGAATAATAAAATAACTGAGAAGGTTCAAAGGTTAAACATTCATCTTAGCCAAAAATGGCAACCCAAGTCTTAACAATAAGAAATGATAATGAAAAGACTCAAAGGACTAACATCTGACTGTCTATAAAGCCTCTAAAACAACTAAGATGGATGTTGGGACAACCCCACAACATCCTAATGAACTAACTAGAAATCAATGAAAATAGATCCTCCGGAATGCAAGGAGGCTCACCGACTGACTCTAAACTGCTCACTGGATCAATAGTGTGCTGGAATGCCGATCCTAGTTACCTGTGTCTGCATCATAAGACGATGTAGGCCAACTGGCATCAGTAAATTGAATGTACGAGTTTGTGAGTTGGAATGCTAAAACAACATAGGCTTGAAAGGGAATCTGAAAGAAACACTTACCTTGGCTCTTCTCAACTCATGAATACTTAATTGAAATCATTTCAATATAAAGTAGTTTAAAACAAGTGCATTATAAATAAAAGTTGTTCAAAAACATGATGTCAACTCTGTGTATATACAAGGATACAACGTAACTCTGAGATGCATGTAAAAATACAATAAACTGCTGTATATAAAAATACAATAACTTTTGTGGGAGTTTCTCTTACCGACAACCATCACATAAGAGCTACAGTGATGATACAATGATCTACCTCACGCTGCCAGTGCATCCTATGCCCGACCAGAGGTATTGGACCTGAACTACTAAGTGGATCCAATCGTCTATGTGAAAAGGATTCATCTAAAAAGTATGACCCTTTTCTACCCATGATGGCTACATGGTTTATGGGGGATGTGGGTTCTCTGTACTCTCTCCAATATCGGTGCTCAATACTACTCCCAAAATATGATACTAGCTCTTTATGTTTAAAAACATATTTCTTCTGTGATTTGAGATTAGTGCTCAAAAACTTAGCTCAGAGGCTATCTTGGAAATCTCAGTTTCCCTTCTTGCTTAAATGTGAAAACATTTTTAAATCTCTTTGGGAATACATAGTCCCCATATACTTCTTTGACGAAAAGAACTTCAACTTTACATCTTTACTGAACTCAAAACATAAGTCTTAAAACAAAGTTAAAACATTTGTGAAAGACTCTTGGAAAACTTTAAGAACTTATGTTAACTTAACTATTAAATGATCTTGACTTGAGTCTTAACTGATCCTTGAATTGAATTATGGATTCAAGGATTAAGATTTGGGTTTGGAAAGATCTCATGTTGTTTAGGAATGATTTTAGATAGCGAAACATGAGAAAAGACTAAAAAAATCAAGATTTGAAGGTGGGTTCGCGATGCGGAGGCATAATTAACTTTTGGTTTCGAAAACATCTTTTGTGGCAGAACACCTCGTGTCAGCTCCACGACACGGAGCAGAATTTTTCAAAACTACACACTAGGTGGGCGACGCGCGGCCACCCCCTAATTTCATTCAACGAAATTTCTTCTTCATTTTCCAACCCCAATTCACCCAAACTCGATCCTTTTTATCAAATTACTTTTAGATACAGATACCCAGCAAATATACCTAAGAACCTAACTCGAAACGACTCCACGATGCAACGTAACAAACTCAAAAACTTCCCAACTCCGTCAAATTCAAGAACAATATATGAATTCAAGAATAGATATCAAGATCATCAATATTCAAACTCTTTTAGGTCTAATCCAAACTAAAATTAATATGCTTGGCATGTGGGAGAACGATCCCAATGTTATGAGAGCCTCACATATATACCTGGTAGGAATAAACCCTTGGCGAAAATCCCAACTATCTTGATCGATCTTGATGAATCTTGCCCTTTCTCCTTCTTCTTTTCTCTTCTTCTTAGCCCTAGTGTGAAATTCCAAATTCTAAAACAGACTAAAATCTGATTTGACCCATATTAAACTCCTAAAAATGGATTAAAATAATATGGCCATGAAAAGACTAAAATACCCTTTAAAAATCCAGAATTGGGCATTTCCTTAATCCAGCAACCCTACTTCCAAAGGGGATAACTTACTCATACGAACTTGGCATCGTGCAAACTTGGCAATGTTGGAAAGATCATTCCAAGAGCTTTCCAACCATATCTAGATCTACACCTAACTCATCCTGAGCTAGGAGTTATGGTCGTTTGAAGTTGACCAAAAACTCACTTTTCTTAACTTAAACAATTTTTCTAGATTTTTCATTCTTTCCAAAAATGACTATTTCCAGTTCTTAGCTTCTTCCTAGCTATTTCAATTTGCTAGATGTTACATCTATATCACCATTAAGAAAAATCAAAAGGGTAAGCAACAACGACATATTCTTAAAATATAAAACTTCAAAGCACTAGACAGAACGAGGTGAATAGGAGATATTACCTTTTCTGAGGCAGCGAACTAGAAAACGAGCTAGTAATGGAGCTTCTTCCAACACCACAAATGAAAAACTTGGATTGTCAACAAATGACCGCAAAACTCTGGTAGTACAAACACTATCGTCCTAGATTCTTTTGCCTATTTATATTTTGTAGTTTCAGTTTTCTTCTATTGCTCTCTCTAAAGCCAACTGATTCCAACCCCAATAATGAAGAAGTGACTATTGATAGATGAAATTAGGGCGGATTTTTTGGGGGAAAAGTGGATAGAATTGGAGAGATTCCAAATTTGAAATTCAAAATCCTTGAGGATAAGGATGGCAGCTCTATTCTTGTACCAAATCGTACAATTTCTCAACGAATTCAGAGAAGAGACCATTGATTTCAAGAGCAAGGATGCTCGAGCAACACGAATGCAACACCTGGCCTGATTCGAGAATATTCTCATACGAGCGGACACAGAGAGAGGGAGAGAACGATGCGGGCTATGCGTGATTGGGGTTCGCGCTGCTCGCTGGAATATCTGGGTTCTTCATGTTCTGGAGAAGTCGCTGGTAGGGGTCGTTCGGTGTATTGTACGCGTCTATATTTTAGTTTGGGACTGCTGTACTTATCTGATGGGTTTTGGAATTGAATTTGGGCTTCTTGAAATTGTTTTGGTATTATGGGCTGGGTAGGGCATTGGGAATGTTTAGGTGGGCTGAGAATAAGAGAAAATGGAATTGGGAATAAGAAGTGGGCCAAGTCTTTAGAATTGGGCTGCTGAAAAGAGGCCTTAATTGGTCTTTTAAGGATAAGCTACCTTATTAGACATACATCACTACTATATATACTAATATTATCTTTACTTTCAAACAATTATATATATTACCACTTTTAATATTTTATATCATTTATTAATATATTATTTGAAGATACAATTAGATACCCACATCCCTTAAAACTAGGATTGATTAATTATCTGCATAATTAACTCTTTCACTCCAAATCAACCACTATCTCTTAATCCTCCCTCCCATATTTATCACTGAAATTTCACCATACAATTTCATTCCAACAATAGCTAATCTACTCTCTTCTTCTCATGATATCATCACCATGACCAACAAATTCTCCTAAACCCAAATATTATTTTGTATTGTTCATTTATAACGAGATCAAATCAAAGTAACTGCTACAGAGAAAAAATTCAATTTAAAGTGGGTCTTGATTGTTTGTCTTCGGAAGAAATGAATCTTAGTTTTGATTATGTTATGCCACAAAGCAAAAGCATCAACGAGAGTATTGTAGAGAGTTTTTGTTAGTTGGTGTTCTTTAAGGCTTTCTTTGGTTATTGTGACATTGATGTGGTAGTACCAATATTACTTTGATATAGTTCTTGAAACATGTGTATCCAATAAGTAGTAATCTTAATTAAGATCTGAGTTTGTATTTTTAGTAATGGGGTATCTGGACATGTATATGTATCCACCATTTAATTTCGGATACATGATTTTTAACAACGCCATGATATTAATGATACGACATACTCTATAGTCGTGATTTGCTCTTAAATTTATGTGTTTCATCTACATTTCATATTTAGATACACATACTTAAATGTATATGCTTATTATGTATTTGAGATACATGTTTTTGGATATAACGTATGAAATTTAGATACACATAATTAGATGTATATGCTTCTTCTTTTTGTATATTCCATATTTAGATACACATAATTAGATGTATATGCTTACTATATATTCGAGATACATGTTTTTGGATATAACATATGCAATTGATACTTGATACATCAAA
>JAJOOR010039424.1:0-10720 GCA_036250505.1 Solanum acaule | reverse complement strand
TTAATTCAATCCAAACGGGCTCTTAATGCATCCATCCCCCCCCCCCCCCCCCTTTCTTCCATAATTTTCGTATGTGCTTCCCGACACCAATCAAAAAATTGCCTTAATTTTTTTATACAATCTTAATAAATAAAAGTTCATAACAAAAGTATAATGCATTGTCACAAAGCATTTTTTTTTTTTTTAAAATACAATATTTATTGATTGAATTATAGTTCAATAAAAAAATAAAATTGACCATGAATTGTAATATACTACTCTTTAATATAATCCATTCACATAGTAAGTGTTGGTTTGAAGTGATGATAAATTTGGTTGGAATAATTGTTATATCTCATATAAACAGGGGCGGCTCGATACTATTAGTGGCTTAAAATCAATTTCAAAATAGGCCTTAATTTAAAATGTGTTTCTAACTTTTTAAAATGCGAAGTACTGAATAATTATTTTATAATCGAGTTTTCCTAATGATTCCTTTTTAATTGATATTATACCAAGTCAATTCAATTTCTCTTGACACATTGTTGATCTTGAGTAAGATTGGATCAATTTTAATTTTCAAAAACTTATTTTAGCTAAAGAGAATTGTCGATCAAATAGTTAAAAGATCCTTTTTGTAAATTGCATTCAATTTTCAGCTCTTTTTTGGAGTTTTTATTAGTCAGACTCAATGTTAGTCTTTTTTTTAAGCAACTCTTTAGTTTCAACTTTATTTGTTTGAGATCACGAGATTAAAGAACATTTTGATACATTTAACATATTTTAAATTTTAAATCACAAGATTCAAAAAATTTCTTTATTTTTTATAAATCTCGTTTCAAGTCAAAATAGACCAAATAAATTTGAAATGAAGAGAATAATATATAAATGGGCACCCAAAAATTGGGGGCCTAAAGCATGGGCTTTAGTGGCCTCACATTGAAGTCCGGCCTACATACAAATGGTTTAAAGGTCGGTAAGAGCAATAATAATAAAACTATAAATTTTGTTTATATATGAAATAAATGGTTATATATATTTTTTAAAATGATGTTTTTTCTTTACAAATATAAACTTGTTGGTCGATTTAGATGAAATTATGTATTCGAACGTTGATTTCATTTCAGGATTTCAAATCACGAGATGAAATTGCATGTCGAAATGCCTACTTAAACTACTTGATGTATCCAACAAAAAGGCCATCAAGGAAGAATCTTTTTTGGAAAAATTACTTGAATTGGTATCTTTTAATAAATAATTATTGATTTTAATGATATTTTTTATTTATGGTATTTACAGCAATATTTAGCAATACTATGATAAATCTGCAATATGTATTAAAAATGAATAATGTATGAAATATATATGTATTACAACGGTTTTAAAATATATTATGTTTGTTTGGTAAGAAATTGACACATTGTATTATAAGTGTATTAAAATGTGTGATAAATACATTATCTATCAATAGAACTTGTATTAAATGCGTTTTATAAATTGTTCTCACTAATATGTATTAAAACTGTATTCTAAATATATTAAAAGTGATCAAGTGAAAAAAATGTTATTGGTATAAATGGTAAATATTTTCTTAATATAGTATATTACGTAAATTTCCCAATTTTTTTTTGGTCATACTTAAGTGTCATGAGATTTTGTGTTATAATTGAAAAAAATAAATAAATATACCCCTCAAATTTCACAAAAGACAATAAAATACCTCAGAATTACTATATACATCGACACATGCAATAATTACATATCATGTCTTAGTTTAAAGTCGGATACAATGTATATGTCTTGCGTAAAAGTTGTATTTGAGATATAATTCTGTTTAAAATTGTCTCACTCATTCGCCTCTTTCTACTCTCTACTCTCACTCTCTCGTCCCCCCCTCTCTCTGGATATATGTTTCATAATTTCAATTTTAAGTATTATACATGTATCTAATACACATGTATATGTATTTTATACTCTTTTTTATATCAAAGTGTATTTATTTCATACCATAGATGTATTAGTTTCACTAGATACATTAATTTTGGGCAAGTCGAAATCTTTTGGTTGGAGAATTTCAATTATCATATATCATTTGTGCATGGATACATACTTTAAGGAAAAAAGATTGTAGCACAGGTATCAACTAGGAGTATATTTTTTCGAGCAAAATTGTTTTAGAAGTGTCAAATTTGAAAACATAACGAAGACTTGAAAAATTGTCCAATAATTCACATATGTCACTCGTTTGTCATAGATACATAAACACAAATATATACGTATGCATCTCCTTAAAGACGTGTACTTGTTTGACATAAATACACATATAACTCTAACTTCTATGCCAACCTTTTTTCATCAAAGTTAACAAATTGAATATTAACATATCGATTTAGGTAAAAATGCAGGTTCAGATCCATAAAAGTTGAAATCGAATGATGTAAAAAAATAAGAGCGGAAGATTGTAGTATATTCAGAATAAGCTCCAACTTTTTTGTCGATCCATCAATTATTTTTTTTTAAGTTACAGGTGATTAGATTTAGAAGAGGAAGAGAGCGAATTCGAAGTCATTTTATGAGCTTTCTCGATCTAAGAAGCTGAAAAAGAAGAATCTGAAAACCTTAGAAAGACAAAATTGAGAAAGAAAAAGTAAGAGAGGGAGGGAGGGAGAAAGAGGGAAGGGAGGGAGGAGACTGGTGACTAATGAGAGGGCAAATCTGCTATAAAAAAAAGAAGAGAAAATCCTCATTGTCTAAATATAAAAATCTATACATTTGACAGTATAAAATGGGATAGTTCAAAATCCAAAATTTGTGATTAAATTTATAATTTAATTAAATAAAATATAAATTTATCTCAAATTTAATTACCTGTATCCGGCTTATTGGTTTATTCCATTAACCAAAGTGCCCCTTAAAATTTAAGAGGACAGGTGGCATCAATGATTGATAATTGCTGGACCAATGTTTTACTGCAGCTGATCCAGACCCGCAAAGTTGACTCATCGTCTCTTTGTGCTTTTAATGCATAACTGTTAGCAGCCATGGATGACCTTACCAAGCTCAGAGGTACAATCAGATATGGAGAATTCTAGAAGGAAGAAGAGAGAATAATCTGGAAATCTAATTTGTATTTCTCATTAAAAATCAATCATACATTACAGTACTATTTATAGTTCCTCTGCTAACTAACTGATGACTTGACCTCTTAACCGTTTCTAACCACTTTGTAACAAACTTTACACAAAATATCTTTCTTGACAAAAGACTAAATTACCCTTCATTCAATCAGCTTGAAATGGTTTCCATCATTCAACACCCCTCCTCAAGCTGATGGACTAAACAGGTCTTTCACACCAAGTAAACTGAGTAAATACTCATGTTGTGCTCTTCCCAGACTTTTGGTCAGAATATCAGCCAGCTGCTCTTTGGTAGGCACATGATTTGTTCTGATCATTCCCTGCAAAATTCTTTCCCTTACAAAGTGGCAGTCTATATCTATGTGTTTAGTTCTCTCATGAAATATTGGATTTGCAGCAATTTGTATTGCTGCTTTACTATCACACATTAGCTGAGCAGGCACTTGTACTTCAACATCTAGTTCCTTTAGTAGACCGGTCAGCCAGATGATCTCTGCAGTAGCTAAAGCCATGCTTCTAAATTCAGCTTCTGAGCTTCTGGAGACTGTGTCTTATTTCTTTGACTTCCAGGATATTAGAGCTTCCCCAAACTTCACTAGGTAACCTGTGACTGACCTTCTGGTCTGTAGACATGCACCCCAGTCTGAGTCACAATAGGTGGTTAGATTGTTTGTGGATTCTGCTGGCATATACAGTCCAAGTCCAGGTGCTCCTTTAATGTACCTCACAACTCTCAAGGCTGCCTCCATGTGTGAGTTTTTTGGACTGTGCATAAATTGGCTTAGTACTTGAACTGTGAATGCTAGGTCTGGTCTTGTCATAGTTAGATATAATAATCTTCCTACTAATCTATGATAGGGACCAGGATCCTTGAGTAATAAGTCTGTGTCTTCCCTTCTGATGTACTGATCATATTCTTCAGAAGTAAGCTTCACATTTAGTTCTAGAGGAGTTCCAGCTGGTTTAGATCCACTGAGTCCAGCTTCTTCAATTAGCTCCAGTGCATATTTCCTTTGTGACATAACTATCCCTTCCTTTGATCTAGCAACCTCTATGCCCAGAAAGAACTTTAATTCACCAAGATCTTTCATTTTGAACTTACTTTGTAATTCAGTCCTTGTTTGTTTGATCAGGTTGTGATTGCTTCATGTGACTATGAGATCATCAACGTACACAAGCACTACTATTATATCAACTCCATTTTTCTTAGTGAAGAGTGAGTAATCAAAGTGGCTCTGTTTGAATCCCAATGCTTCCAGTGCTTCAGTCAATTTTCTGTTCCACTGTCTTGGAGTCTGCTTGAGGCCATAAAGAGATTTCTGAAGTTTGCAGACTTTGGAAGAGCCCCCCTGTCTAGCAAACCCATCAGGAAGCTTCATATAGACTTCTTCTAGGAGATCACCATTTAAGAAAGCATTATGGACATCCATCTGATAGAGATACCACTGTTTGGAGGCAGCCAGAGCAATCACAGTCCGGACAGTGACCATCTTGGCCACAGGGGAAAATGTTTCTGTGTAATCTATGCCCTCTTTTTGGCTGAACCCCTTAGCAACCAGCCTAGCCTTAAATCTTTCTACTTCCCCGGAGGCTTTGTACTTGATCTTATAGATCCACTTGCATCCAATGGGAGACTTATGGGGAGGTAAGTCCACAATAGTCCAGGTGTTGTTGTCCTCAAGAGCAGCAATCTCCAACTGCATAGCTTCAATCCATCTAGGGTCAAGAGAAGCCTCCCTAAATGACTGAGGTTCATGTTGACAAGTATAGGAGGATAAGGCTTGCATATGACCTGGACTCACAGTGGAATACGAAACATAGGAAGACATAGGATATAGGCAGGAAGAGGCCTTTGGGGCAGAAACATAGTCCTACAGCCAACCTGGAGGTTTGTGAGGTCTTGTGGATTTCCTGATAATAGGGATCACTGGTGACTGTGCACCAGGAACTAGAACAGGAGGTGTATGATCAGCCACAGCCTATGTAGAAGGACTGGATATGAGAGATCCCTGCTGAGAGTTGGAACCACTCAGGTGACTTGCCGGAGAGAAAAGGTCTAGGACTGGAAACACAGGAGAAACTGCACCTTGCATGTGTTTGAAGGGAAAAACATCTTCCTTGAACACCACACTTCTGCTGACAAAGAAAGAGTGGGTGGCGATATCATATAGTTTATACCCTTTTTGTGACTGTGAGTATCCTATGAAAACAGCAGGTATAGCTCTAGAGGCAAACTTGTCAAGTGCCCTAGGAGTGCTAGCATAGCCCAAACACCCAAAAAACCTTCAGATGATTCACATTTGGAGGATGCATATATAACATTTCATAAGGAGTTTTGTACTCAATCACCCTGGATGGAAGTCTGTTCAGTAAGTACACAGCAGTACTGACACAGTCTCCCCAAAATTTCAAAGGCATTGCTGATTGAAATCGAATAGACCTTGCCATCTCAAGGATAGTCCTATGTCTTCTTTCAACAACTCCATTTTGCTGAGGAGTGTACACACAAGAGGTTTGATGTTGAATGCCAAACTCAGACAACACACTTTGAAAGGGATGGTTAATAAATTCACAACCATTGTTAGTTCGAAGAGTTTTGATAGTAGAAGAGAACACATTTTGCACTTTATTGATAAAATCTTTCAGAATGACAATAGTATCTGACTTATAATTTATCAGAAACAGCCAGGTAAATCTAGAGTAATCATCAACTAGAGTAACAAAGTATCGCTTAGCATCATAAGTAGGGACTCTATATGGTCCCCATACATCACAGTGTACCAATTGAAAAACAGATTGGGAATTAGTAACACTACTTGGAAAAGAAAGTTTACTCTGTTTAGCTAAGGGACATACAGTACAATGATGAGATTTAGTAGGTTTAGAAAGATGAGGGAGAGTGACAAGTTTATTGAGCACTTCCAATGGAGCATGACCCAATCTCAGATGCCACAAATGGGAACAATCAGGGACTTGACTAGCAGTGTTTACAGCAGTTTGTGTGATGGTGGTGGGACAGGATCCTCCTTGTAACACATAGAGACCATGTTGTTCCCTACCAATCCCCTTCACCTGTCCAGTGGAGAGGTCCTGAAAGAGACAAAAGTCAGGAAAGAACACTGCTAAACACTGAAGTTCCTTGGTTAGTCGAGATACTGAGAAAAGGTTATATCTAAAGTCAGGAAGATACAACACATTGCTGATTTCTTGATCTTTAAATATACGTGATGTCCCTGTGTGAGTGATTGAAACTACATCACCTGTAGGTAATTGTACTTGATTGCTGGCCTGCTGTGGAACTACTTGACTATTTTTCAACATACTCTTATTGGAAGTCATGTGATTAGAAGCACCAGTATCTATTATCCAATTTTGATTCATGTACCTAGACACTAAGGAGATCACAGTACCTGCTGTAGTCTTACTAGAGGATGATCCATCAGGGGTCCCCTGATCAAGCATGTGAACCATTTGTTGATATTGATCAGGAGTGAAGTAAGGTCTGGCTTGATTTTGAGAATCTCCTGGAATCTGATACAGGCCACACTGCTGCATCTGAGGGACTACTCTTTGGTGCTGAGTTTGCATTGGATGCTGAGCTTGCATCTGGAATGCAGGTGAGGAGCCATGTGATGCATAGTGTTGTATAGGGGTTTGATGTCCTATCTGTTGAGGCCAATAGCCAAAGGACCTTCCTCCTATGCCTGTAGGTATCACATTAGCAAGATGTGCATAGGAGTTAGTGTTACCTGCATAGCTTGGATTGTACTGGGATGGCACACCTTTCTTTTTACCCTTCCAGTCAGGTGGATACCCAACAATTCTGTAGCAGGACTCCTTAGTATGGGTGGACTCCTTATAAGGTTTGGGTAATCCTCCTCTCTTTGAGCTAGCTTTTGGGGTGTGAGTTAGGCCTAAGACCTAATTTAACATGGTATCAGAGTAGGGCTCGTCTCACCCGATGTTGGGGCCCCCAAAATCAAAATTGCCCACGCACCAGATGCTAGGCACTGGGCGTGAGGTGGGCTGTTAAAGAATGACAAAAGTCCCACATCGGTGGTTAATGAGATGGGTGGACAGACTGCTTTTCTAGCACTTCAGATCGACTGTGAAGGCTCTGATACCATGTTAGCAGCCATGGATGACCTTACCAAGCTCAGAGGTACAATCAGATATGGAGAATTCTAGAAGGAAGAAGAGAGAATAATCTGGAAATCTAATTTGTATTTCTCATTAAAAATCAATCATACATTACAGTACTATTTATAGTTCCTCTGCTAACTAACTGATGACTTGACCTCTTAACCGTTTCTAACCACTTTGTAACAAACTTTACACAAAATATCTTTCTTGACAAAAGACTAAATTACCCTTCATTCAATCAGCTTGAAATGGTTTCCATCATTCAACAATAACTAATTGTTGTTTGTGGTTCCAAATTGCCCCATCTTTTTCTTTCTCACATTTTTTCACACATAGCCAGAATCCAACATGGCTTCCCAATTTAGATCTGTCAAAAAGTGGAAATATGACGTTTTTCTGAATTTTATACGGGAAGACTTCAACGGAAACTTTGTTACCGATCTTTACAAACGTCTGGAAGACAAAGGAATCAACGCATTCAAACATGATGGCAAATCTGCAAAAAAAGTACCAATTTGGACAGAAATCTCAGAAGCCATCGAGGAATCAAGGATTGCCATTACCATCTTTTCCGGGATGTATGCTTTTTCCAGACGGTGCTTGGAAGAAATCACTAAGATCATGGACTGCGTTGACAGCCACGGACAGGAATTCTTCCCGGTCTTCTATTGGATACATCCATCAGTAGTATCACGCACGTTTGATTTTAAAAAAAAACAAGGAATATTTCAACTGTGCTTATTCGAAGAGGTTTCAGAGGTACAAGGATGCTCTCTCTAAAGCATTCGCGGGATTTAATGAGGATCGTTATGATCCATTCGAACTTATCTGTTGGTGAGTAGTAAGTAGCTCAAAAGAACTAACTGACTCTCATTCATTTTTTTTTTGGGATATTCTTTATTTCTCTGCTTTATATATTTCTTAACCGACAGCTTTTGAGTGGTGGCTTAAAACAAAGAAAGTAGTATCCCTCCTATTTCATGCTGCGCTTTTCAGATTTTAATATTCAAATAAGTTTATTTTTAATGGTAAATTTTTTATAGATTTTTTAAATATTTTAAATTTTCAATCGTTGTGACTTATAATATTTTTTTATATAGTTTATAAATATATAAATTTCATTTCAAACAAATAAAGATTTCGTGCATAAATTTTCACTCAAAATTAAATTGTTTGACTTTTGAAAAATAAAAAATATCACATAAATTGAGAATTTATGTTAGTGGGGTTTAGATTGACTTATTTTAGTAATTTTTTTTAAAAGTACTTGTTTGTTTTTTATGGAAGTGTTTTTAAGTATTTTTTGTTTTGAAGTTGAGAAAATGGTCATAAGTCAAAAGTTGGGTCTACTTATGACTTTTACTCTTAATTCATAAATCACTTTTAAAAAAAGAACAATCCAAACACCCCTAATTTCTTTGGATAAATAATTCATGATTTAACCAAGTGCATCATTGAACTTTATATATATATATATATTAAGAAAATATTTATCATTTATAGTAATAATATTTCTTTTTACTTAAACATTTATAATATATTGATTTAATTTCTTATCAGAAAAGTATAATATATTTTAAAACACTTATAATACATTTATATGGCCTCATATGATCTAAAAAGCTATATTCTATGGGTTTTGCATTTGAAGTGGTTGTTGCATTGTATTATGTATGTGTATTCCCAAGCAAACAAATCAAGTTTGTCCTATTTTTTTTAGTTAATTCTTTGTTTCTATTTTTATTGGCTCAGTTAATGTCTCGAAGTTACCCCCAGCACTTTGTTGTAGTTGCAAAAGAGCGCAACATATGTAATGTGTGAGTTAAGTGCGTGTCATGACTTTAGACCCTAATGTGAATAAAAGTTGGGTATTTAAGTGAAGGGTAGATAGAGAAGCACACTCATTATTGATCGGCAAAAAATATTTGCAATGTTTCTATTCTTATGCTGTCCTAATCTCTGTCTCTCTCTCATTCTCCATGATTCAGGTTCAGGAGTGTGTCGAGAAGGATGATTCGTGCTAGCATGGGTCCAACATATGTTATTTATTTTATCGTAATTTATGTGACACATAGAATTAAGAGAGCCGTTCAATTTTTGTAGATATTTTTTAAAATAATTAAGTTGTAAATTATTGTGGCCTATTGAATTTACATAATTTTAAAATAATATGTTATTCTCTTGGTTCCAACTTATGTGACACGAATGAAATTTAGAGAGTCGATCGGTCAATTTTCTTATATGATTCTGAAATATTTTAAGTCGTGATTTATAGTATTTTACGTAAAAAAAAATTGTAATTTTTTTAGACTTCTTACTCTATCAATTTAACTCTTTTTCAATGTTTAATCAAATGATCTATAGCAGCATAAATATTTATGATTTATTATGAGATACAAGTATAGAAATAAGCATTCACTTCATTTTCATATAATATATGATACTTCTTTTGTTTCAATGTAAATGGGACATATGAAATTAGAGAGCAAATCAAAATATTTTCAATTGCTAATTATTGTGATTTATAATATTTTTACGTAATTTTTAATAATATATGTTATTCCATCTATTTATATTCATGTGACACTGGTAAAATTTCAAGACTCAATTAAATCTTTTTCAAAATTTTAGTTTTTTTTTATAAAAACTGTACCTCTAATATATTTTGTAACTAAAATATAAGAAATTGAGCAATTAAATTACAAAAAGTTAATTTTCCACGAAATAAACAAAACAAAATGTTTTGAAGAAATATTCATGTTGACCCCTGGCCTTTTAATGCCAGGCAGGCATGTCGACCGTGAGGAGCCCGGGCGCTGCCCGGGTCCAACATTAATAAAGTTATATTGTTACTCTCTCCGTCCCATATTAGATGAGAATCTTACTAAAAATATTTTTTTCATATTATTTGAGCACTTATTAAATTAGGATAGAATTAATTAATTCTTTTCCATTTTACCCCTACAATTAATATGACCATCCCTATATTGTATGTGTATTTTTTGTAACTCATTTCAATGTGCATTGATATAAAGAAAGGGCAAAATGGTGAAGTCTTCCAATGTATTAATGACTTCTTAATCACCGTGTAAAGTTGGAAGTGCCCATCTAATATGGGACGGAGGGAGTATTATGTATTGTTATAAAATTAGTAAAGATTGTTATAATATATTTTGCTCATAAGTGAGCTAATATAGAAACTTATTTGTCATTTGTCTTTTTAATTTCAATTTTAAATAGCAAATAAATGTAGCGATAAGATTGAGGGTAGAAATGAAGCATATCTTTCTAAATTTAAGTAAAAATAAACAGGGTAGAAGTAACATTAGGGTTATCGATAGGATGATTCATTCGGTTATTTTTAAAAAAATTATATCATTCAATTTTTTGGCTATTTTATAATGTATAACCAAAATTAAAATTTTAAAATCATCCCAATCCTAATTTATGTGACACAAGCA
>JAJOOR010039423.1:0-16164 GCA_036250505.1 Solanum acaule | reverse complement strand
CAAGCAACCCCAATGCGATGTGTGACATCATCATCGATGTCGCCACTTCCTTGGATTACAGACCCAAGATACTTAAAACTTTCTTTCTTAGGGATGATCTGTGTGTCAAGTCTCACATCCACATCTGCCTCATCCAACGCATCACTGAATTTGCACCCCAAATATTTTGTTTTGGTCCTACTCAACCTGAACCCTTTGGACTCCAGCGTTTGTCTCAACACCTCCAACCTCGCATTGACTCTGTCCCGCGTCTCATCAATCAGTACTATGTCATCCGCAAATAACATACACCATGGGACCCTCTCCTGAATAGACCGCGTCAACTCGTCCATCACCAAAGCAAATAGAAAAGGGCTAAGGACTGATCCTTGGTGCAGCCCCATCTCAACTGGGAAATGTTCTGAGTCACCTCCAACCGTTCTAACCCGAGTCTTGGCTCCACCGTACATGTCCTTTATCGCCCTAATATAAATCATCGGGACACCTTTAGCCTCCAAGCACCTCAAGAGGACATTCCTCAGTACTTTGTCATTGTCCTTTTCAAGGTCAATGAACACCATATGTAGGTCTCTCTTCCTTTCTCTAGATTTTTCTACCAGTCTTCGCATAAGATGAATGGCTTCGGTAGTCGACCGTCCCGGCATGAATCCAAACTGATTCTCAGAAATGGACACGCCTCTTCTCACCCTCATCTCCACCACTCTCTCCCAAATCTTCATAGTATGACTTAGCAATTTGATACCCCTGTAGTTGTTACAGTTCTGGATATCACCCTTGTTTTTATATAACGGAACCATTATGCTCCACCTCCATTCATCAGGCATCCTTGTTGTCTTAAAAATAACATTAAACAACCCAGTCAACCACTCTATACCTGCCTTTTCCGTGCTCTTCCAAAAATCCACCGGAATCTCATCGGGTCCAGTCGCTTTTCCCCTACTCATCCTACTAATAGCACGTATAACCTCCTCGATCCTAAAACACCTGCAGTACCCAAAGTCCCGAAGTCTTTTAGAGTGCGCCAAATCACCCAACACAATGTCTCCGCCCCCTTTTACATTTAAAAGTTTGTGAAAGTATCTTCGCCATCTTTGCTTGATGGAGGTCTCATCCACTAATACTTTGCCTTCCTCATCCTTGATACACTTCACTTGGTCCAAGTCGCGAGCCTTCCTCTCTCTTGCTTTTGCGAGCCTATACAATTTCTTCTCCCCACCTTTGTCCCCCAGCTCAACATACAAGCGTTCGAAAGCTGTCGTCTTAGCCTTCGTAACTGCTAACTTAGCTTCTGTCTTTGTCGTCTAATAGACTTTCTTAAGCGTCCGCTTCTCTTCCTCGTCTACGCACTCCACCAACTTTGTGTATGCAGCCTTCTTCGCTCTCACTTTGCCTTGGACTTCCCCATTCCACCACCAATCTCCTTTATGGCCTCCAAATTTACCCCTTGATACCCCCAACACCTTTGAAACAACTTCTCTAATACAACTAGCTGCTTTATTCCACATGGTGTCCGCATCCCCGCTACCACTCCAAGCCCGCATCCCACTCAACTTCTCTGTACAATCCTTTAATAAATTAAATTTCCAAACTTGGCTATAAGTGAATGGTCTTGAGGCAATCTGAATTACATCATTCTCCATTTCTTGAAAAGGATTCGTCCTCGAATCCAAACCTTGCAAAACCATAGGGAAAGAAAGTAACAACAAGATCGTCATGGCGTGAGGGTTAGCGTTAGCAATAACTATTCTATCACCATGCCAAGGATGCACAAACTTAACTTATAACCAAGCATCAATATGATCAACCAAGGGTTTGTAACCCACCAAAACAACAGATACTTGGCTACTTAAGAGACTCTGAAAAAGGGTAAAGCGAAGGAACCATTATACTTAGGCAACCACACATGTAAGCCCTCATTGGTTCCGTATTTCAACAAGCACAAATCCCTGTTTAAGTCAAGTAGCACATGAACACTCTCATACTTAAGTGTAAAGGCATAAACAATGTTAACCCAAATTAAGGTTCAATCCAATGCACTATCTAGCTTCAAGAATGTAGTTATTTCCAATTCATGAGTGGGATCAAGTACACAAGTATTCCCCATACAAATTGACAAACATACCTCTCTCGAGCCCATAGGATCAAATAATAACACCAAGTAAGAATCACATGAAAGAAAGAGAGTGTTACTACCATACCCATCACAATTTAGACCAACACCGGGGTCAAATGGGAAGGAACAATATAGCATCGAGTCAAGAAGACTCTCATTTACCCCCATTGATGCCACTATTAACATAAAATATGGTACCCACACAAACATGAGTATCATCATATGCAAATAGATAATAGAGAAAGGTGTCATTCACACTAGGGACATCTAAGATGGTCTTATTTGTAAAATCACAACTAGGTTCAAGGATCCTAGCACTCATTACATCACAAGAAGGAACACTCAAAGACATCATGGCAAATTTAAAATAAACTCCGCCTTCTCTCAACAAAGAACTCCTAGCCCTATAAAATGTACGATCAACAAGATCATACTCAAAGCAAGAGTAGAAAGAGGTTTAGGAAACTACCCTTCCCCATACACAATGTAGGCTCCTCAAGTGGATTGTAAACCCTCAAGAAGGACTTTCCATTGTAGGGAAATGTGTGAACAGATCCATCCAAATGATACTTTTCATCTTGACCAAGAATCACTACACAAGTGTCGTAATTCAATTCACTATCGAGATCAAATGGGAAGGAATTCCATTAACCTGGATTAAGTACTCCCCCTTTTGCCTCTTGGCACTCTTAACTTCTAACAACATACTCCACTCAGAAGCGTGAGCATCATCATATGTAAACAAGTAATAGAGAAAGGAGTCTCGCAAATCTACTTCATCTAAGGTGTTTTCAAAGGTATGACTACTAACAGGCTCAAAATCATTGGTCATACCATTAAGAATTGAAACACACCAAGAAAAAGAGGTAATGGGAAAACAAATACCACCTTCATTTTTATCATGATCCTTCCCTACAAGAGTACTTTCATCTTCCAAGAAGAGATTTCCATCTTTGGGAGAACAATCTTCACACCATAGTTGGTTACGATAGAAAGTATAGCTATCAAGAACACACTACTCTCATGATTCACGCCACTAGGTACATCACTAGGAGTTAATTCATCATCTTCAAACAAGATATTGTACTTAAAGAGGGAATCATCAACTAGCATGGGAGAATTAATACATGTAAGTTCACCCTCAAAAAGACACATATAATTTTTCAAAGCATTTTCAAGCACATGATCTGTATGAGCAAAACAAGCAATCGACTCTTCCACAAAAGATATGCTCAAATAGTCACTCCTATTTAAATAATCAACATTATTATTAGTATCATCAAATTGAGGTTCCTTAATCACATCACAAGAACCCTCAACCAGTGAACTACACTTACAAGCAGGTTGATCAATACAATTATCACAAGATAATGAACTATCATTCAAAGAGCAAGTGTCAACACTAGGTGGACAAAAAATCGATCTTACTAGAAGAATCAATTCGGTCATCAATAGGATCAACTAGTGTATCCACACTCTCAACAAGTACATTATCAACACATAGTAAAGAGACATTAGGCTCACTTAAAGACAAGCTATCATTTACACTTTGTTCATTTGAAATGATAAAAGTGTTAAGTTTAGCTATTGTACCTTGACGCCCGCAAGAAAGATCTTCTTTACCTTGGATGTTGGGACATCCCACAAGTGCATCCACCACACCTTTGAGTGTAGGCTCTTGGTTGGAAACTCATGTTCCTCCATTCATTATGCTTGTACCTACATAAGAATCCTTACCAAGTGAAGTATGAACAAAAATGTTAGATTGAGATTGTGGCAACCCTCTCACTTCACTCCTCTCAACCTCTCATTTTTCCACTCTAAGGTTGCCACCTTGCTTTCCCTTACTACTCTCAATCTTTTGTCTCTCATTTTTCACCTTAAGAAGAGGAAATAGATGTGTTCCCCAATGAGCCACAACACACTTGTACCTATTCTGCTCGTTTGGAACCCTATGTTCGTAAATCAATTGGCCCTTAAACTTAAGTGACAAGAGGCCATGGGAATTATATCACACCAAACCTCCTCATAGTATTCATCGCATGTGAAAGAGACCTTTACCCCTTTGGTAACCTTACATCCCTCTATGGTGTATGGATAATGCCTAGGTAGTTGAGGTACTCCCAAGTAGGCTACCACAGCTAGAGTGATGTAGTTTTGATTGTACCCATCATCGAGGGAAAGATCAAGTACCAAAGACCCACAAATGTCAACCTTGTCCTTAGTACTGGCCTTCTCGGATCGACATTATAAAGCTTTGTGTACCCTTTTGGCACATACTTGAACCTTATTAGCCCTTTCAATTCTTCCCATGACAATGGGTGGGTATTTCCTCGGAGTGTTCGGTGCTTTCCCGCCTGATTCCACCAACCCAATGCAAGACCTTTCAAGTGTAGAAGGGCATACAGGGGTCGCTCTTGGCCTCTCAAATCATGGTTTTGGAAAGTCTACCCACATTGCCACTCCCAATCAAGATATGCCTCGGGATCACGCCTTCCTTCAAAGATAGGAAAATTAATCCTTTTGGTACCGAGATCCTTGACACATCCCTGATATCTGTCTTGGTTCCCATATCCATATAAGTGTGCATTACCATGAGAAGTATAGGATATAGTATCCTTAGACTTTAGAGTTGCACACTCTCCTCTTCCCCTCGGATGAATTTGACTTGAGCTAGAGTAACCATACACACTACTTCAACTAGGGTAAGGATTACCACAAGCGTAAGAATACAAATCTTCATAAGCCTTAGGGGCATGCTCCTCATAATTCTTATATAAGAGATTATTATGCCTCACCTCACCTTCATCCTGGGATTGGGAAGTGTAACATGTTTCGGCATCATCATAGGAACCATCTTCACTTTCAGAGTGAGAGTAAGATCTCTCACATGCTCCCTCATCACCATAGGAGCTACCACAAGATTCTTCTTCTCCTCCATATTCACCATAAGAGCTATGTTCACCATTTTCCTCATATTCTCCTCTGTAATAGTAGCTCTCATTCCCATTTGGCTCTTGATCATGGCTATCATCATAGCCCCCATAATCACCATCATACTCATATCCATAGCCCCCATCATCACAATCATAGTCTCCCATATCATAGTCACATGAGTCTGAGGTTATTGAGGACATGCTTCCTTATAGCTCCTTTGTACCTACAAGAACGGCAACTCACAAAAGCAATAAACAACGTTAACATTAGTAAAATAAACTCATAATCGCTCGTGTTTACACACATTTGATTGCCTCTCCAATTGGCGCGGCTAATGTTGAAGATTGCTTATACTCGGTTGATCACAAAAGAGTCAATTCTACTCTTGGCCGGAATGAATTTTTGTTTAAAGAAAGACGGATGACTCATTTAAAACAAACAGACTTGAATTAAGAATTTAACTATGAAGTAAAACTAAAAAGCGCACAAAGAAAGCACAAGAAAAAAAAAGGAAGCACAAGAACAATCAATAACTAAGTAAGGACATTTACTAGTTGGAAATTAGTTTTTAGACAAAGAAGTGAGTAGGAATCAAGGAAAATGAGACTAGGAAGTTAGAAAATGAGATTGGTCATAAAATGAAGCTCGGGTGTCCAAACTTAAACTTTTTTTAAAAAACTGAAGTTCACATCGCCAACTTACTCCCTGTAGCTCGCAGAATCAGTTTGGTGAGTTGCCAAAGTTCCCTCAACTCGCCGAATTTTTCATAGCGGTAAGTTCATTTGGCGAGCTCCGCTCCCATTTGGCGAGTCACCGAGTCTCTTTTTTAAGCACGACTTAGCTCACCCAATTGACCTTCATGCACACTTTCAGCCTCCAATTTTGCACTCCTTGTGGTCCCCTTGTACTTCCTTGACCTAGTACTTTCCCCTTTTGGTAAATTCCCTTTGGCACCAACACAAGTACTCTTTCCTTTTCTCTTCCTTTTGGATCAAACACCTTTTTTGAAGATTCTTTCTTCTTGAAGATTTGAATGTTCTTCAAGAACACTATGACCAAGATGAAGACCCAAAATAAAACCCTCAACGATTTTACCTCGGAATTTCATGAAATTTGAGATACAAGCTCCCCTAGATATAGGAAGCAAACCCCAATACTCTTTATCTTCCAATTCCTTGCCAAAATCTTCAGATTTCAAAACATATTTCCATCTTTCTTCAAGTCATGAAGAACACCCAATTTCCAAACCCCATAGATTTCTAATCCATTTTCACCCAAATTTCAGCTATGAACTCCTAAGGATATATAGATCAAACCCCAATACCCAAGAGTCTCCAATTTAACCTAAATCAGAAAACCCATTTGAAGTTCTTCAAGCTTCTTCACCCAACAATAGTGGATTCTTCAATAAGGCTCCACACATCACCAAATCTTAGATCTAAATTCAAATAAGGTTAGGAAAAACTAATCTAACCTTAGAAACCCCAAACAAGACTCAAATCAACAAAATATTTTTGGGGTTTTTTTGAAAAACGTTTTTGACCCTTTTTCTGTACAACCCAAGACTAGAATTCGTAGGAATGATTTTAAGCCTTGCTCTGATACCAAATGATATAATTCTCATAGGAGAAACTACAATAAAATTGGAAACAAAAGAAAGATAGAAGAAGAGATACAAGATAAGAAACAATTAGCAGCTAAAGGATGTATTAAATCCGAAAACCTCCAATTTAAATCCTAAACAAGCACCTAATCAAGATAAATAGATTGACACAACAAAAGGAAATCAAGAGCAACCTAAAGGTATATTAAACCTAAAGACCTCAATCGATTAATCCAAATCAAACACCGAACCTCTTACGAAGATCTCAAGGAAATTGAATCTCCAAGCAACCCCCATTTCTAAACAAAGTTCAACAAAAGCTTTACCAAGCTCTCAAGTCTCTCAAAGGAGATCCAATTCAGCAATCATTCATTTTCAAAATAGTCTACCTAAAAATGAACCCTAAAATGTCTATTTATAGTTTTAGGCTATTACATCATAAGAGGCCCAAAAGTAGCCCAATAAGGATAAAGGGCGAGCTGGGTCGGGCTCACCCAATGAACTAGGCGAGTCGCCAACTAGGTCGGCGACGTGACCCTTCCTTGGAAGCCTTCTCTAAAGTTCAGCGATCTAGGTCATGCTCGCCTAAGGAACTTGACGAGTCACCGATTGATCAGCAGCTCACCGAATGAGTAGCTTCCCTTGTAGCTCCTTGGAACTTTAGGCGATCTTGGAAACCTTGCCGAATCAGTTCGGCGAGTCTCCAAAGTTGTCTCCAGTTCGCTGAATGAGGCAGCGTCTTCACTTGCTCCTTCTTGCTTTGTTAGACCTCCCACACTCCAATAACACAGAAAAAACATCATCATTGATGCTTGCTCTCAAAACATCCTTAAAACATTTGCATAGATTTCATAAGAACATGCATAATTCCATAATTTACCTTTCAAGATTCAAAACCCACTTTCTGTCATCAACATTTAGAAAAAATGGGTTAGTTATGAACTTCATCATAAATTCATGTAATTCTATCAGTACATGCTTGATTTCACAAAGCTCTTCCCTCATAATCAAAATCCCACATCATATGATCATAACTTGAAAATATGGAGATTACATGGGTTTATGGGGAAATCATCATAAAATCATAGTATTTAATCAATTCATGCATAAGAGGTTATAATTCAATCATTTAAATAAAAAATCAAGAGAACATGTGACAATTAAAGAAAACCCTAAGTCAATTGATGATTTCTAACTTTGAAAAAAGGAGAATTTGGGAACTCTATGAATGGAAGGAATCCATGGATGAAAACTATCATACCTCAAAACCAATTGCTTATATTCAATAGAGGAATCGAGACTTGACTTGAAACCCTAGGTTGAATCCTTCTTCTTCAAGCTTTCTAGAGAGGGAAATATTTGGGAGGGGAGACTTGTTCTTATTTTTTGGTGAATTTGAAGAGAATGAAGTGAATGAACTAGTTTGGGGGTTGGAATCACTTATATAGGGGTCTTAGTGAAGGATATAATATTGGGATAAAATAATTAGGAAAAGACACAACTACCCTTGAAATAACTGCCGACCTACCGACCTACGGATCACTGACGACGGACTGTGGACTGACCGACGGATCGTGGACTGACCGACGGACCGTGGACTGACCGACGGTCCATCCTACATGGCCGTCGTCTATGGTTAGAAGCTGCATTCATGGGATCTGTACCATTGGCCCTTAACCACGGATCATGGACCAACCGTCGGTCCCTGGGTCCAGCTGTGGTTTTAGACCTCTGGATGAAGGTTGGGGGTGACCAACCACAGACCACACCTACGGTTCATGGTCCCATCTACAGGCCGTGGTTGGCTGTCGTTAGTTGGCACCTGCACCTTCTAAAAAATTCTATTTTACCCTATTTCGGATCCGGGGTGTTACAATACCACAATGCCATTCATTTTTACCGTGTGGAAATAACAATCGATATTGTAATGGATCACAACATCAGTAGTATTAACTTACCGATTGTGATTTTCATTGTGGGTGTTTATTCGAATATGAAGTGTAGAATTTTTTTTCATTTGGTTGTTCTTCAATCCAAATTTCCCATACTTAAGAGGCGGTTGACAAATTATATGTTATCTGATTTAAGTACAATGTAGAATTTAGATAGTTTTGGAACATCTATTGACAATTTTGGAAAGATAGTATATGGGTTAGCTTTTAGTATATTTATCAAGTTCATCACAATGGATTCGCTAAGATTAGCTGTTATAGTCAATCAATTTGTTATCTCGACTTCATTATCATAGAAATTCAGTTTTAAATTTTTTGGTCTTTCATTTGTAGCAACTAAATCATCCATAAAGTGATACATTTGTCCCTGAAATCAAAATGTATATATGCCGTGATTTCTCTGTGCTAAATTTTTATCATAATTTACCCCACGATAGGTGAATGCAAACATATTATTATATGTTCAATTGTAGCTACGAAAATGTTTACATTCTTTAGTGTTGCCCAGAAAGAGATTACTTAACTCCGTGGGAATTTGATGAGAAATCAGTTTAATTGATCTATTATCACAACAAAAACCGAGTGATTCATATTCAAACATTTTTGCCGCACAAAATTTACAATCAAGAACCTTTTTTAGCTGCATATAATTTTTTGACGACAAATTACTGTTCTATAAATTGATTTCTAATCCTTTTTTACCTGTACATGATAAATTGTAATACTATTATGAGCAGAACTTTAATGCAGTGTTCGCTTAGAAAAAAGAGACGTACTTCTATTTGAAGTAACCAATGGGGATTACATCTTCTTTGCTTCATCATATCTACATGTTGTTGATCTTGATATTTCCAAATTCAATATTTTGAAAGATAGAATTTCTGTCATTAGTTGTAATTTTTTAATTTACTTCGACTTATCTATTTCAAATTTAGAGATGCAACCAGAAGTGTCGAAACTCGCGGAAGCATGTCCTAAAAATGGTTGAAGACAAAGTACCATAGTTGATAACAAATTAATTTTATGTATAAAGGTATACACATACCAACACAAGTGACATTATGCGTAAATTTAGTTTTTCTAACCTTCGTCTGTAGTTAATGAATGATAAGAAAGTGTAAGCATATTTTGCTTTCCTTCTTGACTATTGACCTATGATGACGATATCGTGTTATTTGAATGTTGCAAGAGGTGCTGCCTTTTTTATTCAGCTGTTTTAGCTTCTTGTTGTCATAGAAACAATTGTTTTATTTCTAGTGACATTTGTGCATATCTAGTACAACGTAGCATATTTATGTGGATACATTATTGTTCCTTGATAGTTTTGGGCTTTTGGAGGGCATCGTTATTACTTGTTTACATTCCTGTTGCAATGAATTTTCAGTTTCGTAAGAAAATCATGTAGTTCATTCTTTGACCCAAACTAAAATCTCATAAGAATATAAAATTACAACATCAGTGAACCCTCTTAGATAACAGGTGCCCACATATATAGAGTCAAAAGATATATGGAGTCCAAAGGGTTGGGCGTTTGCTTCAGGGATTGAGAGATGGAATCAATAGGGCCCTACAAGTTTGAAGAAGAATATATTCCAGGTAAATTGTTCATTTTCTTTGGCATATTGTCGAACACCTTACAGTCATTAATGTTTCAATATGATCTTAAAGCTATAAAATAGGAAGAAAACCTGACATCTCTAGAAGAAACAATGAAAAATTATTTGGGATAATTTGGACAATTTGTGTTCTACACAAAAGAAATGTATATACCTATTTAATAGCAATTAAAAACTCGTGTACTGAGCCAAGATGAATGCTACAAAATGAAACCACACTTAAATCTTTGAATAGCTGATTGAATGAAGAATCAAGTAGATAAGTACTTAATGAAAAGTTCCCAAAGATCTACACGCAAATATTATACACATGCTAAGAAGATTGTGATTATGGACAAACATCAATTAGCTAATCTAAGGATACACACCAAGGAAATAAAACATAGCAGCCATAAAGGGGAGAAGCCTTTATCATAGGCATCTGATGAGAATAACATACATATTTTTATCAAGCAAGCCACACATATACGAAACAAGTTACACAATTTCTTATGTTTGGCGGAGGAAAATGACATATTTTGTAAGGAAATCTATGAAAAAAAGAAGCACAGATACATACCGCCTGCCATGGTTGTTGGTAGCGGTACTGAAATAGAGAATGGAGAAGAGCAAAGATTTCCTAATTTGATAGCTTCTGGACTAATTGTTCTCCAGATTTCTTTTTCCTTTAATTTTCTATTTTATTGTTAACTTGGGCAAGCCTTTTGTTTATTTTTTTTGCATAAATAAATAAATGGCCCATGTGGTCAAGAAAATTATTTATTAAAAAAAACATGCAGATATTAAACATTCGAATTGAAATTTATCGCATTTATTTTTGTCAAATTCATAATTTCCCCTTCATGTTCTCTAGAATCGAGACAATATATTGTCTCTACGTGTTTCTTATTTCGATGTTTCTCCATATCAATCGAACAAAGGAAGATGAAAGTAGAAAGAACTCACCCACAAGAAGACAATAAATGGATTTGCAAAATATTGAGACGCAAATTTCTTAGTATTGCGAGAAAAGAGTGTGGTGACTCCCTCTTGCCTCTTTTATCCATTCTACGGTACTTAATGGGGTTTCATTATGGGAAAAAACATAGTGGTAGTGCCTATACATTAGATATATATTTTTAATAGTAATTTAAAACAAAATTTCATGAAATACTCAGAGTGAAGGTTTAGAATCTATCGATAAAATAATAGCGTTAATAAATACTTGTAACTTCGGGTAAAGAATCTTTTTTAAAAAACTAAATGAAATTTATAAATTGAAAAATTATGTAAAAATATTATAACTCACAATTATTGATAATTGAAAATATTTTTAAAAAAAACATGAAAAAATATTTTGTAAGGATTTTGACATAGATACGAATCAGGTAAGATCAACAAAGAAAGGATTAATTTGGGAGATTAGATATAAGTTGGTTGGAGTACACAAAGTTTGTATAGGTAGAAGCACATAATGTATTTTAACATCAAATACCTCAGTTCACAAATACAAATAAAGAAATAAAGATTTTCCTAGTTGATGATTTGATATATATTCTGCTTAGGACAGGAGATAAACCGAATGGGTTCAGAATAGTTCTCTTGAGTCTACCATCAATATTTTTATTTTGTTTATGTATTTAATGATGCAAAACACAATTAGGAACGCTATGGTCTTAAGATTGTAAGTGGTATGAAAAAATATGGGTGCTAGGTAGATATAGAAACTACCATACTTCTTGAATCTTGATGGTGTAGGAAGGCTAGGAGGCAGGAAGTCGGATGCAAACACTTTCCTTTTGTCTATTTTTAGAGCTCACAATTCATATCCAAATATTTAGAAGATTGGGCGAGTGACTATCCAGTTATCATCTATGTTGCTCAGATTCGGAAAAAATGTTGTTGCATCGGTTTTAAATCCTTCAAAAATGCGCTGCTTGTGAAGGATCTAACACACACCCATTGACATTATTGAAGAGTATCAATCACATAGATTATCATTTGGATCCCACTGAAGTGACCAAAATACAATACCATTTTATATGCATAAGTTGGTTGAAGACACCATCAAGTATTAACTACTAACTAAAACTTTAAGGTCATTTTTAAAGCACTATCATGAGTCATATACACTAAAGTCATTTCAGGTATATTAATGCTTAATGTTACTATTTTATTGTAGAAGGTTAAAATGCAAGATGGAAAAGGAGAAGAGAATAGCTAATCATCACTGGAGGTAAAAGGAAAATAAATTACTGAACAATGAGAGACCAAAAATTAGCTATAATACTGCCTAATTTGAGGAAACAACAGAACTCATTACAGTTGCTTATTTTTCTTATTTGACAGTAAAATCTACTAATCAGTCATTATATTTATTCTTACAATATGAAGATGCATATATTCATTTGTTAATGTCCAAGTTGGTACATTGAGAAATAAAGGAGGATAAAAGAAGAGTTCATTTTGGGAAATGACGGAAGCCACTGAAATCAGAGCTCACCAAGAACTTTGAACAAATGATTAAGCACAAGACTACTAGAATACAAGATTAGTATCATACTATTATATATAAGCTTCATAATATTTACAATAGAAACAAGTGCGTCGTGCAGATACATTGATCGCAACCATTGTTGTAGTAGTAGTGATTATACAACCCAAAAAGTTTAAGTGTTGGGAGATTTTAGTTACAAGATGACGATATCTTAATTTGGAACAACATCCATGTTCGCTTCTCCAGTCCCAAAATTTTATGGCGTAACAAAATGTCAAGGTACCTAAAATTTGAATATTATTATTATTGAATGGTAGAGATATTGGCAAGTAAGTGAGAAAGATACTACAGCAAACAACTGAAGCAGAGTTTACTACATTAATTCCACAATTTTACAATCAAAAGGTGATAGTTTTATGGTCAAGTTATGTTAATAATTGTCATGGCCCGAGGCTACCCCCTTGACGTAACACGAGACCTAGGATCACAAGTGACCCCAACTTAACCCTGAGTTTGGCATATCATAAGCATACTTAAAATAACTAAGTAAAGCATGAACTATGCGGAATCTAAATCAATAGATATCTGGCGAGGGGACAAAACCCAACTAGTTTGAATATCAATTATATAAAAATGAGTTTAATTATGACTGAAACAACCACTTAACAACTCGAGATGAATCTACTACTATGTATGAAAAGCCTCTACTGAATTGAGTTGTCGGGACATGTCCCCAGCTAACTCTAACAAAACTGAAAACTGTAAAGAAAGACTAAAATAGAAAACATGTTTATTGTCCTCAGAATATGAGGACTCACCACTGAAGCTGTTGAATGCGGATTGAGAATTGATCTATGTGTGATCTATATGCTAAGTGTCTGAATCTACATCATGAAACGATGTAGCGAAAAGTATGCGTTAGTACTTGGAATGTACTGAGCATACATGATATAGATATGCTAAGCTAAACAAAGTATAGAAGTTGAACAATGCATAACTGAGAAATGATATAATCTGAACAAGTATATGGATATGTACAGAAGTATAACTGAAAGATAAACTGAATGCAATGACGAAGTACTAATCAGGAAGATAACATGCTGAACTGTATACTGAAGTAAATGCTGAAAACCTAGTCAATACCCTAAGATTCTGACTGTGGGAGCTATTATTAACCGACATAAACCACGTGAGCTAAAATGGAGTCTTATGTATACGCTCTATTGAGAGGATCCATTATACTTTACCAGGGGTATAAGGGCATGACTGTGGCGTGATCACTAATACTGATGCCCGATAGAGGGGACTTAGAATCCTATGCGGGCACATAGTTCTGGGACTATGACGATATGTTGAACCCTAGTCCGACTCGGTGTTAAGTCTACTCCTAACCGAATACATACGAAGCTAAAATGCACTAAATACTGAATAGCTCAAAATACTGAGAATGCAACATTTATATAATGAGAATGTGACATTCGAAATCTGGAGCATGATTTTCTATCTAACTGACCTAGCAAATATAATTTATGAACGAAGAGAATTTACACAACCTAGGGTTCTGAGTTTTATACAAGGAATTATGAAATGCTTCCAAGAAACTATGTTATTTAGACTATGGATACTATAACAACTGAAACACAACAATTCTCCAAGACATTACATAACCCTAAGTTTAAACAAGCTATGTAGAGTCTAGGAACTGACTGAAATCTAGAAAACTATTGGGTGAAAGGAACTCACTAGTGAAATCCCACATACCTGGTGATGAAATATACGCAGAAATCCTTTGGATTTTGGGGATGAACTTGAAGAAAACCTCTTCTTGGTCTTGGAAGAAACTGGCGTCTATTTATCCTCTTTTCATTCTATTTTCAATGGTTTTAGGAGAATGAGGGTTTTGGGTATGTTCTGACTAGATTATTATTCTTAGACTACGCAAAACGACGTAGTTTAAATTCCTAATGCATAAGGAAGAGACCAAAATGACACTGAACTTAAAGCTGATGAAGTGCCATCCACGAGGCCACTGACCGACCGTCAATGGGACCACGACCCCTCAAGTGTGTCATGGTTCTTGGTTAGAGTCTACTTGTTCTTGGTACGCCCATCCACAGTCCCTCCCACGGGGCCATGTGAAGGACCACGGGCCACGAAGGCTATTGTGGTTCTTTATTTTGGGCTAAGGGCTACTAGGTAAAGTCAACGGACCAATCTATGGCCCGTCAAAGGGACTACAGACCGTCAACGGGTTCATGGTTCCACACTTAAACCTTGGTGGCTTTTCCTCTTTTCCACGAGTCACTCTACGGCTCCTGTGGGGATCCACAACTCGTGGAGGGATCCATGGTCCACCACGCTGGCTGGGGGTGGACCACGAGAAGGTCGGCGGGTCGTGATTCCTTTCACGGCTCGTGAACCCCTTTGTGGTTCACTAATTTTTTTCAGTTGTTCAATCTAAGTTAAGTTCTGAGGTGTTACAATATCTACCACTTGGGAACATTCATCCTCGAATGAAGACTAAGCAAGCTGAGTACAGAGGGAAGAGCTATAATGCCTTTGTCACAACCGAAAAATGGATGTGACGACACTTGTCTTATTGCACCAAGACAAGTTAATTAGCCAACAATCCATCCATTTCGATAAAATACAGAAATAAAATAAAAATAGAAGTTCAACAATAGTTACTAATACGGACAACATGTCAACTTAACTAAATCCCCAAAACCTGGTTGTCATGTGCACAAGCCTTTAATGTAAATACTAGAATTGAAAGAAAATACGGAAGTCTCAAGTAACGTTGTCTTTCAAGTAAAACAAAATCATAAATAGGAGTAAGAAGGTCCGCTAAGATGGCAAACAACTACCTCACAAATCTCCACAGGAAGCCTCGGAAAAGAAGAGAATAGAAGGTTTCACGAAGATCTGGGCTCGTAACCTACAAAAATGTAGAAGCAAGGGGTGATTACCAAACCACACGGTACTCAACAAGTAGACTTCTAAACACAAGCTAAGGGAATAGAATACGGGTACTCCTTATGTAATGACCCGAGAGCACCCCCTAGCCATTACATGCCTATTCGACCTTTCAGAGGTCTTATACAAGCCTTAGTATTCATTCATCGCATAGATCATAAAATCACTAAAAATTTAAAAAATTTATTCAATAAAACCATAACACTTCAACAGTCATCAACATTTGAAAACATCAATACGCAAGCGGAACTACTAAGTCTCTTTAGCCAATCTTAGACAAGAACTAAAACGTACTAAGGGACACGGCCCTTTACAAATGAAATGCCCTTTACAAATGAAATGAAACTTAAGTCTCTATTACAATGACTAAGAAACTTCTAAACATAGTCCTCAAATCTTGAGGACATACCAAAGACTTGGAAGAGTGAAGCAATCCAAGCAACTCCAAAGCACAATCTCCTCCTAGTTACCACAACCTACACTTGTAGTAA
>JAJOOR010039422.1:0-14521 GCA_036250505.1 Solanum acaule | reverse complement strand
GGGGGGGGGGGGGGGGATTTGGGTACCCCATTTAAGACAACTAACATGAGAAGTAAACAAGTAAAGATTGGACCTTAGGAGTGTGATAAGTTGAATGCTATAATTTCGCATAACGGGTGATTACTAGTTACCCACATGTGTTGAATCTCAGTGGGTAAGCTAGGTTTAGAGTGCAATAGTCATTTCTCAATCAACTATTGCGATTCGAATGAGTTCTTTCGAACCTCAACGAGCGTAAAACAACCAAACAACCTATATCCTTAATTAATCCACTCTTTCAAGCTAGATTTGTAAAGATGCAACCAAACCCACTTTCTCAAGCCATATTCTTAAAGACGCAAACAATACAATTATCAATCAATGATTCTACTCTATTACCTCTTTCACAAGCAAGCATAGAGAATGAAACTAGAATTGCATTTGCAACTACAATTCCTCAATTGAAACAAGAACAATTAATTGAACCCATTTCAAAACAACATTAAAATTAGTAACTAACAACACCCACTAGCTAATTAATGCATTCAACTACATAATCACATCCCTAAGGAAAGGGTTTTAGACAAGCATAGTGAAAAGCAAAAAATTGTTACCAACGAAGTTTTCAATCTAATTTGCTAATGATCTGCAATTCGCAAATGCTGAAATTTAGGCAAAAAATCTCACAATCTCTAAATCTCTACTCAAAATGTAAAGACAGTGTTCTAGAATGTAGAAGCACCAAAACCTAGAGGTAAACAATATGGAAACTCTTTTTATTCTTTCAAAAATTGTATTTATCCGTTCCCAGAATTTTAGCACGAAGTCAACTCAGCGAAGTAAGTCGGGTTCACTAACCAATTCGGCGACTCACCAAGTTACTTCTCTTCTCGCCCTTTTGGTTTTTGCTCTTTCATCAAGTTATTTTGGAACTTTTGGCGAGCCAGATCGCCATCGCCGATCCCTTCGGTGTGTCGCCTAATTGCTTGTTTTCTCGCCAAATAGGTTAGGTGAGCTGAAGGTCCTGGTGAGTTCCAGCTTTGTTTTCCTTCAACTTTTTCAGTTTTTTCACACTTTTTTTGCACCGTAATGTCCTTTTCTTGCTCTTAAGCCTTCATTGTTGCATATCAACATTTTAACATCAGTTATGAGCGTAAAATAGGCATTGAGGACACTAAATCCTTGAATGATAAGCCCTCAAAGAGTCGAAATCCCTGACTCATCAACACCCCCAACTTAAACTTTTTCTTGTCCTCATGTAAAACACAAAATCAATCAGGCCAATAGGGATGTGTACAAATAGTGCTACTAGAGACTCAACATGAATGCACATGAGGTTCAATCTACACATACAATGTTCAATTGTGCAATAAAAGTTTCAAACTATGACTAGCTATCATCAAATAGAGATCAAGCTCACAATGCTCACTTTAAATGCAAATTCGTACTCAATAAGAGCATTCGAATGTCCTAACATCAAGAATGATTCCATTCCCTCACAAAGCCCATCAAAGATTATAACTTAAGGAATCAAAATCAACTCTCACACTCTAAATGATAAATACATGCATGATTTCACCCATAAGCTTGCTTGTATTTTCCGATCAACACATCATTCAACTTATGCAAGATCAACAAGGTCTTTGAAGGCTTGTACATGAGCTGAGGGTAAAGGTATGATCATATTTGCTTAGTGACTTCTACCTTCCTGAAACATGGCTTGAATTTCACCTTTTCTCCTTTTCTTTCATTCTTTTCATCTTCGTAACCCACCATTGGTATATTCAAACACAAAAATTTGTGTATAGCTCATCGGATACCCTTTTTCTTTTAACCAATGCATAAATTATGCAGATTTCTTTTTCAATCCTTTTTCTCTTGATTATCTTTTTTTTATATGGAGGGGTTTCATCTTTTTTATCTTTTGCCACACAAGTCCTCAAGGGTGGATTTCACAAACTTCTTGCTCAATTTCTTTCCTCATTTTTACCATACCCCCAACTTAGGCTTTTGGCCTAAGTTGGCTATTCAAATAGACCAAGGCTTCATGAAGGTTTTAGCTGGGGAGGAAATGGCCAAATGTGTTCATGTTTAATCCAAAGAAAAGGTCAGGCTCAAATGGTGCCAACCTAGGCTCAGAATCGTACAAGGTGGTCACAAAGAGGTATGATAGCAATTTGGTTCACTCTCAAAAAGTTTTTGCATAAGATCTTTTCTTTCATTTGCCAGTGCTAGTCAATTGGACCAACGGGGCAAGTTCTAGGCATCACCAACACATATTTCAACTAAACCTCACTACGTAAGGAATTCAAAACAATCATCGATCATGACTCTACAAGTTAAACTTGTGTGCAACGATCATTACAAGACTCACTTCGACAATTGACTAGTCACAATGAGATGCTAAGAGTTCACACATGACTTATGAAATATTGAGATTCAATAGGATTTTAGAATAAGAACCCAAACCCGATAAAGAAGCCACGACCTCATCATAATCTCAAATTTCTTCACCATCATAGTTCAAAAGGACGGTAACTAGTGATTCACCCACACAAGACAGTTCACTCGCACTAGAAACTGCTTAGTCAATCACATCAATGACAAATACCTCATGAAAGTCACCTGGTTGGTGATAACTCAACTACACTTCAGCCGATTCTAAGAATAGGCGGTCACTAATAAGTATAAACCCAACTAAGATTTGGGGTCGATCCCATAGGGAGTGATACGATAAAGAATTTGATTAAGAAGTAAAATAGTGTTCTAATCATTTGCAGATATAGAAATTTTGCAACAATAAATTAAATCACAAGGTTTTGACGATTAGTGTCAAATGGGGGGATTCAGGTAACCAATTTACGACTACTAACATCGAAAGTAAGAAAATAGAGAAGGTTTCTTGGGAGTGTGATAAAGTTGAACGGTAATTTCGCGTAATGGGCGATTACTAATTACTCAAAGTTGTTGAATCTCAGTAGGTAGGCTAGGTTTTGGATACAATAGCCATTTCTCAATCAACTATTACGAATCAAGTGATTCTTTCTATCTTCGACAAGCACAACACAGATTAACAACCCATTATCTTAATCAAATCTACTTTTTCAAGCTAGATTAGCAAGATTGCATTCAAACCCACCTTCTCAAGCTAGATCGATAACAACACAATTAATACAATCATCAACTAATAGTTCAACTCTAACACTTCTTTCTCAAGCAAGTATAGAGTACTAAGCTAGAATTGCATTTGCAACTACAATTCCTCAATTAAAATACAAACTATTAATTGAACTCACCTCAAAACAATAATAGAATCAGTAACTAACAACACCCATTAGCTAATTAATGCATTCAACTACGTAATCACACCCCCAAGAATGGGTGTTTTAGCCAAACATAATAAAGAACAAGAAATCATTACCAACAAAGTTTTCCATCAGATTAGGCAACGATCCACAAGTCTCCAAATGCTCAAATTAAATCTAAAAATCTCACAATCTCTAAATCCTTGCTAAAAATAGTAAAACAATGTTTAAGAATGTAAGAACTCTGAAACCCAGAAGTGAACAATATAGGAACTCCTTTTCTTCTTTTCAAAATTACATTTATACGTTTCCAAAATTTCAGCACGAAATCCACTCGGTGAAGTGGGTCGGTCTTGGCCGACCCAGTCGGCGATGTGTCGAGTGCTCCTCTTCTCGCCTTTTTGACATGCATTTTTGAGTAAAATTGTTGTGTAACTTTAGGCGATTGAAATCGGTGTCGCCGATCTATTAGGCGGGTCGTCGTACCACTCGTTTGCTCACTATGTTTGTCTTGTCCATGGGCTGGCATGCTGGAAATTTGGGCGAGCTAAAGGTCCACTCGGTGATTCACCGAGTAGCTTTGTCAAGTACCAGTTTTGCTTTCCTTCAACTTTTTCAAATTTTTGCTCCTATTTGCCTTGTAATGTCCTCACCTTGCTATTTTGCCTTCATTGCTGCATATTAATACTTTAACATCAGTTATGAGCTTAAAATAGGCATTGAGGATACTGATTCTTTGAATATTAAGCCCTAAATGAGTTGAAATCCCCGACTCATCAACACCCCTAACTTAAACTTTTGCTTATCCTCAAGTAAAGCACAAGACCAATCAGGTCAATAGGGATGTCTACAAATAGTGCTACTTGAGACTCAACATAAATACACACGAGGTTTAATCTACCTAAGAAATGTTCAATTGTGAACTAAAAGTTTCAAACAATGACTAGTCATCATCAAATAGAAGTAAAGCTCACAATGCTTGCTTCTAATGCAAATTCTAGCTCAACAGAAGTATTTGAATGCCCTCACATCAAGATTAATTCCATGCCCACACAAAGCTTATAAAAATTTAAGAATTAAGGAATCAAAATCAACTCTCACACTCTCAAAGATAAAGTCATGCATGAATCTACCAATATACTTGCCCATATTTTCCAATCAACAATGTCATTCGGCTCAATCAAGATGAACAAAGTCTTTCAAGTCTTGTAAAGTTGTTGAGGGTAAAGGTATGATTGTTTTGGCTTAGTGACTTCTACCTTTATGAAGTCAGGCTTTTGGCTTAAGTTTGCTTTTCAAACGAACCAAAGTTTCATGAAGTTTTAGGTGGGAAGGAAAGAGGCTAAATGGGTTCATGATAGGTTTTAGGTGGGGAGGAAAGAGGCTAAATAGGTTCATATTTCATCTAATGAAAAGGTAGGATCAAATAGTGCCACGCTAGGTTAACATTCTCACAAGGTTGTCACAAAGAGGTATAATAGCAATTTGGTTTACTCTCAGAAATTTGTGCCTAAGATCATTTCTTTCATTCATTAACGTTAGTCAATTGGACCAAAGGGAAAGTTCTAGGTATCACCAAGCACATATTTCAAGAAAATCTCACCACATAAGGCATTCAACACAATCATCAATCATTATTCTATAAGTTAAGCTCCCGTGCAACGATCATCACAAGACGCACTTCAACAATCGACTAGTCACAATGAGATGCTAAGAGTTCACACATGACTTACGCAACTCTTCTTTACCTCATTGGACTTGTGCAAACATATAGTTCAATCAAGAGCACTATTTAGGTCATCGGTAACGATAGCAACCGATACTCAAATATGCAAGAGAATAGGCTCAACATTCACACATTAAGAAATCAGGAAATGGATTAATGGGATAAAAAACCAATATTCAATTTCGCCAACATAAGGGGAAAGTTTTGGATAGAGACAAAAATAGCTAAATAATCATCCACAACAGAAAACAATCATCCAAAATAGAATAAATACAAATCAAGGGGATAGCCACCCCCCCCCCAAACAAAAATATATAGTGTCCTCAATGTAAAAGCAATGTAAAAGTCTCAAAAATAAAACAGAAAGAGAGTCAAGATCTCCCTGTCAGGCTAAGCCTGAGGTGAACGTTGTGCATCTGGAGCTCTCTTAATCGGGGTATCAGTACCCGACTCTCCTCCAAGAGTAGGTTGTGCTCCACAAGATCCAATAATCGAGGTATCTTGAAGTAAGGCCTCCGTCGCCATCTGCACCATCGCACCCTCCAAGTCCTCCAACTCATCATAAACTGCAGCATCTTGGGTCCCAAGCTCCTCCTCATTTGTCTTAGTAGTTCCCCAACTCATTACCATCATCAGCTAAAACAGCATCTCCGATCTCAGTGGCCGAAGGGATCTCAAAAATAGCTGGAATCTCAGAACTCGAAACCTTAAGAAGGTCCACAGTGCCGAAGAACATAGATAAATCAGTGGAGTTGAGCTCATCCACGTCACGCCTCAACCCTGCAACATCGACCAACAAAGCTATCACATACTCTGACAGTCACCCTTTTTACTCACATGCCTCAACTCGCACAGTGAGAGCATCAAACTCTAGGCCATGAGTATTAATCAAATCTCACTGCTTTTGTAACTCAGCTCGGATGGGGGCTAGGGAAACAATAATGTCCCTCTCAATCAACCATAGGAGACTCGCCTCAACTCGGGAAGCACGTATATCAACCGACTGGGATAGATGACCCATCATATACAACATCGCATGTGTCAACCAGAGTCGGGGAGCAGCAGAAGCAAAAGTAGTTCGAGTAGTGTCTGCCTCCAAAGTATCTACAACGACAGTCGAAGATGTGTCCACCGACGTTGTCCTCCTCTACTTAGCCTCATCCCTAGTATACTCTGCCTCTATCATCGAATGTCAGTAGAGGAAGTGAGAGCCACTTTCACATCCTTCTTTTCCACAAAGGGCACTGTAGCTCGCTCGCACAACTCTATGATAAGAATTGGGAATCATAGCGATGTTTGGCTCTAGTTGGCCCTTATGGCCATCTCCTACTCAACAATCAATCCGAGATTCAATCTAACCCAGTCGATAATGCATCCGAACAATGCTACCTTCGGGTACCAGAGGATGGACTCATTTTGTGACGGCACGAGTGTGCTGCTAATGAATCTGAAACAGTATCTCGCACCTACATTCAGGTCTTTCTTCTCAATCTTGACCCCTGGCTCAATCCACGGAGGTGTAATGTTAGAAATCAAAGGAGCCAACCATCCATTAAGGTCGCCGAAGGTCTTCTTATGAATCCTGTCCACCAAGAAATGGATCACATCGATTGTGCACCCTAATACAACATTTATATCAGAACAGCTACCCTTCACATTTTTACCTTGCACCACAACATGATCAACAGGTGCAAATGAACTAGACTTCTTCTTGCCTTTTAGGATCTGCTTCGCGTATTCATCATAAAACTCCTAGACCCAAGAAGGTATATAAGGGCCTCGGAGCTGTGTAAACCTCTCGAATTTGTGAAAGTGAATTGTTTCCCACACAGTAGGGTACATATCCACCACCCTACTAGTAGACAACCTCTTCTCTTCTAGAATTGTTTTCAACCCGAAAGCCTTTAATATGCTCATCGGACATGACAGAGGTTCCTGTACGGAGGGCACTTGTGGTGCCTGATGTTTAAGGATGTAAACAACTGACACTAGTTCGGTTCAACTGCCATACGATTGTGTGTAGTGACATAACCCAACCAAGGGTTGGGATCGTTCCCACATGAAGTGATTTTGAGAAATAATAGAAAAATAAAATCTAGTTCTAATTAGTCATAGCTATAGATATTATCGAATATAAACATACTAAATCTAAGGGGTGACGCAAGCGTCAATTATCAATGGGGGTTTGTATTATGCTAATAACAAAAATAGTAAAAATATAATAAAATGAGGTATGGAGACGAGATTCTTGGGATGTGATAGGAATACGGGATAAACTAGACTATCGGATACATGCTTTTGATAGTAAATTATTGAACATTTGTGACTAGCCTAGACTATAGTGGGGGTAAATTCTCTCTCGAGCAACTTACCACGAATCCATTATGTTTCTCTCGAACACCGAGTTGCCGCATTAAGCGCAGCCTCCGCCTTAGCCCATTCATTCTCTCGAGCTGAATGTGTGGTAGAAGGACTAGGGTTCACTCTCTCGAGCTGAACCCATGTCGACCCAATACCACCGGCTATCAATTTAGTAGTCTTAGTTTTACGACCTCTCTCTCGAGCAAGCCAAAAACACCAAGATGAAATTGTATTTGCAACTACAATTACATTAAGTTCATACACAACTACTAAACAAAATCACATTTAAACAACAAATAAACCATTAGCAAGCAAGACCCAACAGATAATCTAACCCATATTCACAAAATCACACCCCAAGAATTGGGGTTTTAGCTAGACATGTAAAAGAGATAAAATTTTATACCAATATCAGTTTCCATCAACTGGGTATGAAGAATTAAGTGTTAAAATACGTCAAGAGTGAAGAATCTTTGAGACCCACGTCCAATTTCTTGGAGTTGAAACCCTTTGAATCTTCAAGGTCTTAGAACAAAGTCTCCAAAACCCTCTAAAACTTACACTCTCCAAAAAACTATAAAAAGTTTGAATAATAGAAGTGATACTAAGCTAGAAATTCAAAACAAGTATTTATAGTGTTTGAAAATTTGTGTTGCGGAGGACCGTTCAGCGCAGTTAGTCGAGATCACCGATACGCTCGGTGATCCGCCTTTTGGTCGATTTCATCACCTTTCTGCTTTTGCCTTTAGCATTCTCGCATTTTGAGGCATTGGGCGATAGAAGTACTGCTTCGCGGAACTGCTCGGTGACGCGCCGACTGCTTTTTTTCATCGCGAAATTGACCTTCTTCTTTAGGTCTCAGCACACTGGAACAAAAGGCGATCTCCAGATCGATCGGCGACTCACCAACAGGGTTCGGTGATTTTCAGGCGTTCATTTCTTTGTTCTTTTCATCTGCCTTGTTCCTTCTTGCCAAGTAGTGTCCATGCTTTGCCTTAAACTACAAATACCTGAAACTTAAGGGTTTACATCAGATATTGAGACAAAATGTGCATTTGAGGACACTAATTCTATCAAAATATAGCCCTAAATGAGTCCAATTTGTGGATTCATCAACACCTCCAACTTAAACTTTTGTTTTTCCTCAAGTAAAACTCAAGTTCAGCAGTTCAAAAAGGATGTCTCCAACAGTGCTACACAAGACTCGATCATGAATGTACACAACAAGACTCAATTTACTCATGCTAAGATCAATTGTGTACCCAAAGATTCAAGTTGTGACACACCACTACCAAAGATTCTCACGCTCGCAATACTTGCTTCAAATGCAAGTTCAAGCTCAACAAAAGTATTTGAATGCCCTCACACAAAGGATGATTCCATACTCAAACACAATGGTTTATATTAGCTTCAGAATCAAATGTAACGCTCACACTCAAAAAGAAGAACACTACGCATGCTTTCACCCATAGGTTTGCCCGTATTTTCTAATCAAGATTTGTTTCAGCTCACTCAAGATCAAAAAGGTCTTTACAAGGCTTGTAATGGGGTTGAGTGCACATGTATGGTCATTTAGGCTCAGTGACTTTCATCCTCATGAAATGTGGTGCTCACAACACTTCTTTTCCTCTTCCTTCATCATTTAATTTAGTGCCCATAAGTCATCCTATTATTCACTTCCCATGGATTGTTTGGGAACCCCATTTCTTTTGTACTTTATTCCACAACATTTCTTTTTCATTCTTTTCTTCTCTTTTTCTCTTTTTTTTTTGTATGGAGAGGGTCCATTTTTCTTTTGTATGGAGGGATTCCATTTTTCTCAACACCATGAGTTAAATGAGACTTTCTTTGCACTTCTTGACTTTCCCTTTTCTTTTCACCACATTCCCAACTTAGGCTTTTGGCCTAAGTTGGCTATTCAATCAACCACAATTTACGAGGATTAAGGGTAATGGGTCAAGAAAAGTCAGGTTGTCATCAACTTTCTTCCAAAGAAAGGTAAGGTTCAAGGGGTGTTCAAGAGAGGTTCACACACTCACAAGGTAGCGTCAAATTGGCTAACACTCTTCGAAGTTGCCTAAGATCATATCAAGAGATAGCCTTACTTAGTTGACCGGACCAACGAGGCAAATTCTAGGTGTTATCATGCAAGGTTCACAGTAATCTCATCACACAAGGCATCGACACTAAAGTCAAACAAGACTCCACACTTTCGCTAGTGTGCAATGTTCATCGCAAGACAATCAATTTGATACATGGCTAATCACAACGAGATGCAAAGAGTTCACATATTGTCTACGCAACTTCATTTTGTCTCATCGTAGCCGTACATTCATGTTCATTCATTTATGAGCACTATTCAAGTCATCGGTATTGATCGAAACCGAGAATCAAATTTGCTAAGGAACAACCACTATCAAGTACATAGAAGAGGTGGTGAAAATTTAAAATTTTCCGAAAGGGTCAAAATCATTTGCAATTAAAATAAAATGAGGCACAAGCTCAAACATCCACAGGAAAGCAGTATACAACACAACAATATGATTCACAACCCAACAAGAATATAGCACACAAAGGTGGGCCACACCCCACCATAATTAAAAAAACATTTGTCCTCAAATGCAAATGACACAAAATCCAAAAGTCAAAATAAAGTAACACAGAGAAGGAGGTAAAGAGGGGATCATGTCTACGCAATCGCTCCATCTGTCGGGGCTTCATTGCTCGGTGTATCAATCTGGACTTGGGCATCAGTTCCCTGAGTCACCTCAGAAGTACCAGCTCTTCTACGATCAGCAAAAGGTGTGCCTGTCATGGAGGCCTGCACATCGGCATCTATCAAAATCTCCTCAGTCACATCAATGTCAACAAGGTCTCTCTCGGCCTCCCTAAGGGCAAGCAGATCTCTGTAGATGCTTGCCTCCTGCATCTCTTTCTGCTCCTCGTCGATTTCAGCATCCAACTCATCAAATGCAGCTTCCTCCCTATGTATATCTCTGGTGGTATTCAGAGGAATCCCTGAGGTCTCAGGGGAATCTACGTCATCTGCAGTCTGAATCAATGAAGTGAAGTCGGTAGACATCAAATAGTCTACGTCCTTCATCAGGTCTGCTACCTCGGCTTTCAAAGCCGAAACCTCAAAGCTCTCCCCCTGCCTACTCTCATAAGTTGTGACCCTAGCGGTCAGATCATCAACAAAAGCACGTAGGGGCATCAATGCAGCTAATATAGCAGCCTCAATCATGTTGGGGACGTCTCTCTTAAGTCTAGTAGCTCTCACGTCAGCTGACTGAGTAAGGTGCCCTATTTTCAGGATAATCGCCTGAGTAATCCTAGGCTGCTGGGAGGAAGTGGACGTGCCTGGAGCATGTGAAGAAGAAGTAGAGGCAGAAGTACCTGAAGACCCAGGGGCCGGAGTAGGCAAAGGTGTCTCTGCCGGTAACGAGCCAACATCCACCTCAGGGGAGGTGTCTACCGGAGCTACCTTCTACCTATCAGCCTCATCTCTGGTGCACTCGGCCTCAATGCGCCTGATGTTAGTGGAGGAGGATGGGGTAATATCAAAATCTCTGGTAGTGTCCCAAGGTACTCTAGCACGCCGGCAAAGCTCCGTGATTAGGATTGGGAATGGCAAAGAGGTTTGTCTCTGTTTGGCCCTCATGGCTATCTCCTGTTCAATAATGAGTCCCAAGTTAAGCCGCCTCTTTCCTATTATAGACCCTTGACAAGCTGCATTTGCATGGCGGAGGATAGATTCATTCTGTGAGGGCATGATGGAGCTACTGATGAATCCAAACCAATAACGGGCAGCTACATTCAGATCCTTCTTCTCGATTTGTACTCCTGCATCCATCCACCTCAGAGTGACTTCAGAGAGAAGTGGTGCAAGCCAACCCTTCAAGTCATCCATGGACTGGGCTGTCACCAGCCCCTCATAATCATGTTCAAATCCTGTAGGTCTCTCAAGAATAACATTTATGATATCGCTGCAGCACCCGACTTTCACAACCCGTACCATGATTGATTTAACCGGTCTAAACTCACCAGCCTTTTTCTTACTCTTTGGCACCAAAGTAGCATATGCATCATAGAATTCTCAGACCCATGAAGGAACATAGGGGCCACGGGAAGTGGTGAAGATCTGAAACCTATGGCAATTTAGTATTTCCTGCATACTGGAGTATATACCCTCTAGTCCTTCTGTAGATAACAATTTCTCTTCGAGGATGGTTCGCAAACCATCACCTTTCAATCTATTCAGAAGTCTAGAAGGAGGAACCATTGGTGGAACAGGGTCCATAGGAGGTGCCGAAGTTGGTACTGATTCTGCTGGTGTAGAAGCTGAAGAGGCTCTATTAGTTGTGGTTTGAGATTTAACTCGAGGTTCAGGACGCCGAGGTCGTAGTAGCTGGTCATCGTCAGGCTCAAAAATCCTGTAAGAAATAGGCCTCTTTCCTTTACCTTTGTCACCTAGTTGCGCTTCAAGTCTTCCTCTTCTTGGAGGATTTGATCCTCCTTCGTTGATAGTAACACCCCATGCTCTTTTGTGGGGTGGCTCATCCAGGTTTGTTCTCACCATATCTGCAACATGTTAAGAAAAAGTTAGAAATAACTTAATCACATTCACTGAAAAGCATTTGCAGAGAGGCTCGCTAAACTACTCGGCTAGTCGCCCAATTGCTCTGGCGAGCTGAATCGTGCTCACCGAAAGGATTAGTTTCAATATTGTGGCAATTAGGCGAAGTGTAGGTCCACTCAGCGGATCACCAACACCTTTTGACGAGCAAGAACTAGCTCGCCGAAAGTTACAGTGTAAACAAGGTTCAGGGGTGCAGACAAAGGGCGAACAAACAAACAGTCTGCGAATCGCCGAGTGCCTATGGCAACACCAAGTTTCTCGCCAAAAGTTACAGAATCCAACAACTCATTTAACATGAAATTAAAGGCGAGATAGGGACATTAGACGAACCGTTGAGTGGTTCAGCGAGCTCGACCTAGCTCGCCAAATGACCCAACGTGCCTATATTCAACCCAACTTCCCAAATTCAACCCCGCAACCCCCGAAAATAAAATCAAACCATACACACATCAAAATTAGCACCAAACCCATAACACCTAATACCTTGGAATACTCAGAATTCTCCCAATTTTGCCAACATTGACCAATTTACGATTTTTATCTTTTTAAAATGATGCCAACATCTCATTCAACTGGCAAATTACATTTCTTGGCACAAATCTGGGATACTCAGGCTTCACCTAATAAAAATATACAACTAGCAAGCACATACCCACAAAATTTAACGGAATTTAAAGCACGACAAGATGAGGTTTCAAACAATAAATGCATTACAACAAGATTGAAAATATACAACCGGCAATCAAACATAATAATCAATTTAGAGAGGCACAGCACACAACAACATGATATGATCACTTGCAAAAGAGTTCAAAATTTGTAAAAAATAATCTTGGGGTTTGATAAACTAACCTTTTATGCCGATTACACATTATTAAGATGCTAGGAGGCAAAGTAATCTAGTCTGAACACAACTTCGATGACTAAAATATGAAGAGAAAGCAAGAAATATGGAAAATACTACTCGGGTGAGAGTTTGAGAGGTTAAAAGCAAGGGAAAATGGAAGTAATAGAAGTTTAAACTATTAGCTTTTGAATAAAACCGTCCAGTTTTGTCCATTCGGCGACATTAGTCTAGATCGCTGAACCACTCGGTGACACGCCGATTAGTCACTTACCTGGCCGAGTTTTACAGGGCCTCCAGTTTATGTAGAGGTCCAAACGGCAAACAATAGCGGGATCGCCAACCATTTTCGCGATTCGTCAACTAGATCTTCAGCTTGCCAACCTGCACTTTTCAACACTTTCCTCATTTTAACCTACAAAATCAACACATCATTATTCTGACATAATAATTGAAAGCAATTAAAACCTTGGGTTGCCTCCCAAGCAGCGCCTTAGTTAACGTCGTGGCACGACGCAAGTCCTTACTCTCCATTATTGGGGTTGACCCTCATATTGCTAGGTAACCCTAATTTCTTGATTGGGCAGAGATAAGGTGACTCATACTTCACAAAGTTCTCAAGCAGCTGGATAGATCTGGAATTATAACCAATCATCTGGTTCATCACTTCGACGTTCTCCTTCATCTCATCCAGCACTCTGTCATGTTCACTTACTTTGTGAAGAATGATTGCGAGCATTCTTCCACACGTTGGCCCTCATTGTCCTTAGGTCTTTTTCGCTCATGAGGAGGGATATATTTATCCTTCCTTTTGCATTGGACTTCGATCTCCACTACCTTTCTGGTCAACTCATCCATCTAAGTCATTAGTGTGGCCAACATGAAGTCCTTCTCTACTTCTTGGTTTGTTTCAGCCATGAGATCAAGCAGGTGGGCTTCTTTCTCATAAGGCTGATGTGTAATGCCACCCGGAATGAATTAGTCGATAATTGTCTTGTTTCCGGGACCAAGACTTTTGTAGAAGCAGTTAGAATGTGATCCCTGTACATCATCGCTTCTAATGAAGGAAAGTTCATCTCTCCACCTTTTTTGTTTCAAATCTCAAACAAGCAAAACAAAACTAAAGATTAAGTAAGTGAACTATAACTAAGAAGAACAAAAATTTTACTTAACTACAAATTCACAAATAACACCACTCCCCGGTAGCGGCGTCATTTTGATGTTTAAGGACGTAATCAAGTGACACTAGTTCGGTTCAAGTGCCATACGATCGCGTGTAGTGATATAACCCAACCAAGGGTTGGGATCGTTCCCACAAGGAGTGGTTTTGAGAAATAATAGAAAAATAAAATCTAGTTCTAATTAGTCATAGCTATAGATATTATCGAATATAAACATACTAAATCTAAGGGGTGACGCAAGCGTCAATTATCAATGGGGGTTTGTATTATGCTAATAACAAAAATAGTAAAAATATAATAAAATGAGGTATGGAGACGAGATTCTTGGGATGTGATAGGAATACGGGATAAACTAGACTATCGGATACATGCTTTTGATAGTAAATTATTGAACATTTGTGACTAGCCTAGACTATAGTGGGGGTAAATTCTCTCTCGAGCAACTTACCACGAATCCATTATGTTTCTCTCGAACACCGAGTTGCC
>JAJOOR010039421.1:0-15383 GCA_036250505.1 Solanum acaule | reverse complement strand
CCAATCCCCTCCCCCCCCCCCCCCCCAAGGTGAAATCCATTTAGCAATTTCCTTCACATACACTATTTCTACTCTCGCCATTACAACCCAAGACAACCCACTATAAATCATCATACACGGGTCCACTAGGTACAACATAAACAAACCAATACAATACTTTACTCACAAACATACGTCAAGCATGTACAATATTGTCAACAAGTACACGAACAACGAATAACTCACATTTATATCACATCATTGGTCCTCTCACGGAACCCAAACTCAAATAGTTAGCATGCCGAAACATGACAACCGATCCCATATTATGCCGTAACATGGCAATCCGATCCAAGTTAGTTATGCCGGAACGTGGAAATCTGATCCCATTTACACACCACAATCACAAACACCAGTACATCATCAAGATCATATATTTAAGTCATGATTTCATGGAAATGATAATTCATCTATTTCATCTACAACAAGTGTGATCAACATTGCAACATTCATACATATTCAAGTATCATAATTAAGCAAGAACAAGCATAATCACACAATCATAAAATCACAACCATCACCTACGAATTACTCCTCAATCTCTATCGCATATGTAATAATTGACCACACTCAGCCCTAGTTCATCGTTAGAATTTCTCATTAGGTTTTAAGCACCATTCAACATAATTCCTCAATTTCATCACTTTAATTATCGGATGTAGCATACATTCATAAATCTAGTTCCACTCTTGATTTCATGTCCTCATTCTTGATCCAATTTCATCCATGAGAGCAATTCTAGGATTTTCTAACAACTCATCAATTCCTCCTCACAGGGCATAAACCCACATACTTTGAATTCTAAGGATTATTCATGTAATTTACTCGGTGCACGAAGGTCTACACACAACCCTACCCTTGATTTACATATATTATGTAGTAAGCACAGATTTTAAACTACTCAGTTGTAAAAATCTAGCCTACCTGGGCGCCAAGCAGTTGTACGGAGTTTTTTACTTTGATTCGAGTTTTTCTGGGTTCGTGACGGTGAATTTAGCCAAGAATTCGTAAGATTTCGCCATCCCCACGCTAGAAATCTCCTTCTCCTTCATTCCCAAGCTTAGAGCAGCCTTTCTGAGGTTTCTAGGGTATTTTACGACTTATTTAGGTATTTTAGGAAGATGGAGAAAATAGGATTTCTCGTAATTTATGTTATGTCTCGCCTATCCCACTATGGCACTCACTTATCCCACCCTGGCGCCGCCGCCCTAGCGGTAACAGGCCCGTTGTGGCGGGACAGTGGCCCATAATTTTTGTGGATTTTTGCCTTTCCTAATTAACGACGGTTTGGGTCGTTACAATAGATACCAATTTACCCCTCGTTCGTCCCTGAACGACTAGTCTACGAACATCACATGCTCTAATCTCGGGACACTCCCTGCTACCGAATCGATCAAACACGAAAACCACAACGAATCGCGACTTTTTAGATAATTAACACATGAAAAAGGTACTCTAACCCAAGACTAGAAGAAACTCTGACGCAACACACGAAGATCGACACGTTCAAATTTCACACCACTTGGCCCGCCAGGGAGACAGATCTCCCGTTGAAGCGGGGCCGCTGTGGCGAGAAAGCTCCCGCTGGAGCGAGAGATCGGAAACAGTAAAGGGGGAATGAGGAATGAATTTTCCTCATTTCTCTCTTTCTCCCTTACTCGACTCTCCTAAAATCCTCTCAACCAACTTCGTCCGAACGTCGAATTAAGGTAACTTTCTCATTATTACACTCTTTACTTCTGTAGATAATTACATACAATTGCATGTTGCTAACAGATTCGAATCAAAGACGGTTTTTGGGGTGGTTTTGAATTTTAACTAGGTTGCTAAATATGTTAGAAAAATGTAGCATGGTTACTTCCCTTACGTCCCCAACGTTTACACAACGTCCTGGGCGTAAGGATTTCGTAAAAATAGGGTTAAATCAATATGCAAAAGGGTGGGGGAAGTCGAAGGGTCTCCTAGACATAAACTCAAATTTGGGCACTGTTTTGAGTTTGTTTTGTTGAAATAATTGCATAAGTAGGTTCTAGGGTAGTTGATATACTCTGATCTGCTGAAATTCTGACGAAAACGGGGATTTTGGGATGAAAAGACGCCATTGTCGTGCCTGGTGTCCTGCTGTGGCGGCCTACATCATCCCGTTATGGCGGGATTTTAGCCGCTGTAGCGGGATGTGCCAGACCAGTGGCCCAACTTTTCTCTTTTTTTGTTTTAGCCTCATCCAACTATCCTATATTGTTCTAACTTATCTTCAACTTATTGCAGGCTTCTAAATGGCAAATCAGAATGAAGAATACCTACCCTTCGTCTGATTCCCCGATGCAGCGAGTCGAGAAAGATATCACGACTACCGCAAAACTGGTTTTTGTTGTGAGAGAGGGTTCGTGCTACATAAGCTAGAGGAGAAAGCGCCTCCATTCTATGCTTGGTTGGTAGAGTTTGGATGGATTCCATTGACTGAGGCTCCCCAAGATGCACGTTCCACTTGGGTGAGGGAGTTTTATGCCTTTCTCCCTACCGTCCGCTGGTATGACGCTTACCCCATCATCCGTGTCCGGGAAGTCGACATCCCCTTGAATGCTACTGCTATTAATGAGGTACTAGAGGTACCCGAAGCCTCAAACGCGAAGTTCGAGGCCAAGCTAAGGGAGATGGATCTAGAGTGGTTGAGGGATACTCTGGTTGAGCTTACGCGCCGAGATCAGGTATACTGGCTACTGCTGAGGGTATTACTAGCACGGATTGGTCACCCGATGCTAAGAGGTGGCTACATTTGGTCACTATGAGGATCCGCCCGTCAGGCAACCGCACCGACGTGACCTTTTCCCGGGCCTTGGTGGTGGCGTGCGCCATACAGGGCATCCAGCTAAATGTGGGGGCGCAGATCATCTCAGAGTGGAAGATGTTCTACCGAGGTAACAAAAAGACGTTGTTTCTCCCCGGTCTTATAACTGCCTTGTGCAAGCGGGATGGAGTGCCACTATTTGATGTTGACGAGATACTTCCTATGGATCCCCCCATTCACCCTCTTTTGGTTACACAAGACTCTATTTCTAGGAACAAGAGGAAGAGGACAGGCAAGGCTAGCAGCAGTAAAGCGGCCGTGGATTCGGATGACGAAAACCCACTCTCAGGTGCACAGATTGAAGAGGATCTGGAGGCTGTCCGGAAGAAGATAGTGAGTGCCTATGCCGACTTCACTTAGGTTCCACCCAGCACTGCCCTAGAGGTCGAGATGCTCCGTCGCCAGCTGCGCCGGGAGAGGCAGAAGGGTCTGGAGAGGGACCGTCTGATGGCCCGGATGTGGAAGACTATTAAGGCCATCTTTTCTTGTGTTGCCCCTGACAGGGAGTGCCCCTGACAGGGAGATCCCCTTACTCGATCCAGAGGACTACAGGGAGTTCCCTATGTTGAATGAGGACTGAGCTAGCGAGAAGCCCCCGAAGGACCTCGCCTCTGACACTGACACTGACACTTCTCATTCTCAGGGTTCTTGAAAAGACTTTTTATTCTGCCCTTCTTAGGCTTGTAAATTTTAGACAACTTGTTTTTATTTTTCGACCTTCTTTGTTTTTGTAGCACATGGATGCTTGATTTCCTGTTTTTCCGTAGCAAAAAGTGAATCCCTAAGTTTTTATAAACCATTCTCGATTGTTGAACACTGGAAAGATTGTAGGGATTTGATCGGATCCCATTCAGGGTTAAAAAAATATATTGAGGGAAAAAAGGGGAGGCTGAGTAAGGTTCTGCCTTGCCTTGTCCCGCTCTAGCGGAGAAATTCTCGTTGTGGCGGTCCCGCTATGGAGGGAAAAATCCCGCCCCAGCGGCTTTAACGGGACCAGAACCCCAGGTCAATAATTTCTGGGTTCTTTCTCACTCTTCTATGTTTTTCCCGAGGTTCCCATTATATCAGGCCATCAAATTTAAAACTCCAGCTATGATATACGAACCAACTTAACCAACAATCTAGGATAAAACTCCAAGCTAGGAAAACCATTAACTAATCTGAATCAGTCTTAACGACACGATACCCCACTAGTTCTCATTAATTCAACGTTACACCTACACATCCCCAATATACACCCAGACATTACAACTTGCATAATTTACACAAATTAGCCAACACGTTGTGCATACTAAAGGTTCAAGTACACATATATAATCCATGAATTCACATCCTTACACTTTAACAGGTTCACTTTTACATTCACCGTTAATTAGATCCAAACACACAACACCGTGCACTAAATCATGCCACACACATCCACTATAACACCTCCACATCATCAGCAAATTAAACTCCCAAGAATACTTCCACATACACAGTTATTTCACTCAACACGGAGTAATCAAATTACAATTAATTCAAACAATGAGAAATACACAATCACAGTTATAATCACGCATAACAACAGTTTCACTTTATTGGTTAGTTCGTCACATAGAGTAAGGCCAGATACCAATTGGAACCTTCTCCGTTCCAATTAACTTGTTGGTGTACTTTCGTTGAGATACCAATTGGAATCGGAAGATACCAATTGGACTGAACTCATACCTCAAGCGATACTTCTCACGAAAAGAGAGAATAAGTGTAACGACTTCCTAAAATGCTTCCTAGCCTCTTGTAGATTAAATGTGGACGTCAACACACCAATCCACGGGAGCCTAGTTCACATTTTGCTCTTGTACGGGGAGACCGGTAACCTAGGCTCTGATACCAATTGTCACAACCCAACCCAATGGGCCATGCGGGCACCCACTCTAACACCGAAATAGGAGAACCCTTATATTCCAATAGTAAAAACATGCGGAAATTTTAAGAAAATAGGAATAAATATAACACTATGATTATATAAATAATGCATTTAGGCACACTATTAGTTAAACTTGCAAGGTAATTTATACCACTCCCAATGGACCTAGTCTAAACAGGTACAAGAGTTACTAAAAGTACAACTGGATAGGATAAATAAAAGACACAGCTCCCACTATGCGGAAGGAAAAATAGAAGTTGCTGGAGATTTTCTTCGTTTTCACCTAATGAAACGTCACCAATCCTGCATCCAGACTATGTCAAAAGACATAGTAAGAGTAGTATCAATACAAAACACACGTACTGGTAGGCATCATCAGTCAACCCGACGCCCACCACATAACATAAGAAACCAACTAGTAAGATCAAGGAATAAACCACTCGCTTCTCCACCTTCACCCATTTCATTGAAATACCTCCAATCACACTAGCAATCTAACTACTAACCCCTTTTTAATCAACCCACTTACCGAATTCTTGATCATAACTTAACCATTCTAAACACGTAAGAAATTTCCCAAGTACAAACACCACCAAATCAACTAACCATACACGTCCTACCTTACTTCCTCATCACATTACCAACCATAGTCACATAATACAATGATTCAAGCTTTCTTAACACTAACCCAATCTCCTGCCCCCCCCCCCCCCAAGGTGAAATCCATCCAGCAATTTCCTTCACATACACTATTTCTACTCTCACCATTACAACCCACAATATCCCACTATAAATCGATCGGCATACATGGGTCCACTAAGTGCAACATAAACAAACCAATACAATACTTTACTCACAAACGTACATCAAGCATGTACACTATTGTCAACAAGTACACGAACAACGAATAACTCACATTTATATCACATCATTGGTCCTCTCACGGAAGCCAAACTCAAACAGTTAGCATGCTGGAACGTGGCAACCGATCCCAAGTTAGTGTGTCGGAACGTTGCAGTCGATCCCATGTTTGTGCCGGAACGTGGCAATTGATCCCATGTTTATGCCGGAACGTGGCAATCCGATCCCATATTATTCCGGAACGTGGCAGTCAGATCCAAGTTTGTTATGCCGGAACGTGGCAATCCGATCCCATTTACACACCACAATCACAAACACCAGTACATCATCAAGATCATGCATTTAAGTCATGATTTCATGGCAATGATAATTCATCTATTTCATCTACAACAAATGTGATCAACATTGCAACATTCATACATATTCAAGTATCATAATGAAACAAGAATAAGCATAATCACACAATCATAGAATCACAACCATCACCTACGAATTACTCTTCAATCCCTATTGCATATGTAATAATTGACCATACTCAGCCCTAGTTCATCGTTAGGATTTCTCATTAGGTTTTAAGCACCATTCAACATAATTCCTTAATTTCATCACTTCAATTATCGATGTAGCATACATTCATAAATCTAGTTCCACTCTTGATTTCATGTCCTCATTCTTGACCCAATTATATCCATGATAGCAATTCTAGGTTTTTCTAACAACTCATCAATTCCTCCTCATAGGGCATCAACCTACATACTTTGCATTCTAAGGATTATTCATGTAATTTACTCGGTGCACGAAGGTCTACACACAACCCTACCCTTGATTTACATATATCACGTAGTAAGCACAAATTTAAAACTACTCAATTGTAAAAACCTAGCCTACCTGGGCGTCAAGCAGTTGTATGGAGATTTTGACTTCGATTCCAGTTTTTCCAGGTTCGTGACAGTGAATTTAGCCAAGAATTTGTAAGATTTCGCCATCCCCACGCTAGAAATCTCCTTCTCCTTCATTCCCAAGCTTAGAGAAGCCTTTATGAGGTTTCTAGGGTATTTTACGACTTAATTGGGTATTTTAGGAAGATGGAGAAAATAGAATTTCTCGTAATTTACGTTCTGTCTCGCCTATCCCGCTATAGCACTCATTTATCCCGCCCTGGCGTCGCCGCCCTAGCGGCATTAGGCCTGCTGTGGCGGGATAGTGGCCCAGAATTTTCGCGAATTTTTGTCATTCCTAATTAACGACGGTTTGGGTCGTTACAATTATTTTTGGTTATTTTTAAGTACATTGTATTATTTGTTTAAAAATTTATATGTTTGCTTTTTTAATTTTTGTGAAGGTTAATTGTAGTTATATCCAATTATAATTTATAGTAGAATTAACATAACTTTAATTTTTTTTAAAAGTCATATATAGAAAAAATAATTTTTAAAAAGCTAAATTTTATATCTAAAATTAATATTATAAAAATATTACATAAAAAATAATTAAATATACAAGAGATTTAATTAAAACATACAATTTTTATAATGTTTAATTAAAAATTTGTATAATGAAATAATATTAAAATATTTAAAAAGTGAATTTGTGATGAATAGTGTTACACCAAATTTGGTGTAACACTATTCACACACCAAATTTGGTGTAAAAATTGGTGTGAGTTGGAGCTCAAAACACCAAATTTTACACCAAATTGGAGATGGTCTAAGCACAAAAGAAAAGGAACACAAAATTTGTCCTCCACAAATTTTAGTTTGCTCTCCAAGTTTAATTCCTAACCAAGTAAATTGGCACATGAAATTTTCTTCCATTGGGTCTGACCCTACAGGGATAAAACCAACTCTTTCAATCTCCACATTTGTTTGCCTTTCGAGCATGTGTATGAACAACTTTGGTCAAAACTTCTAAGTTTACTGAGCATTCCCATTGTAAGAGACAAGAAGAATCAAATATTTATATTGAACACACTAGCTCCACCTAGTAGTTGTGATCTCTTAGAGTTGCATTAGTTGATGCATACTCCTGCCAAGTCCTTGCAGTGTGCAAACTTGGCAAGCAGAATTATCTTGGTCAACATGTATGCAGCGTTATCAACTTTGATAACCTTCTCGACCTTTATAGCTCCCTCTTCAACGACATCTCAAATGAAATGGAATCTGACATCAATGTGTTTGGGGCACTCATAAAATCTTTAATTTTCAATCAGATGAATAACACTTTGACTATCACATCTTAGAGTTGATTCTAGCTGAACCAAACTCAATTATGTTGCCTAACCTTTCAACCATATAGCTTCTTTCACTGCCTATGTTACCGTCATATATTTTGCCTCTGTTGTAGACAAAGCGATAATCAACTCTAGAGTCGATTTCCAACTAACGACACTGCCAACAAGGGTAAAGATGTAACTGGTTGTGGACCTCCTTCTATCAAGATCCCTTGTATAGTCAGAATCTACATAACCGAGAACTGAAATACCTTCTTTTTTTTAAAAGATTAGGCCAACATCAAAAGCTCCTTTGAGATATCTCATATGCATATTGAATCTCTTAAGAACATTTTCAATGTACCTCTTCTGAGAAATCTCCATTCCAAGGATTTTCATAAGTCTAAAATAACTGAGTCCGAATAATAGACTGAAGGAAAGAGGAATTTGTAGCAGTCTGGAGGAGTGGCTCACCTTTGTATTCAGATAGTGGAGATCTCATAGTTGAGATCGCCTAAAGATACTTAGTATTCAACAAAGAAAGAACAAGTGTAGTATCAGTACACAATCATAGTGTAGCGATAGGATCATCGACTAGTTACAATATATGAAATATTGATAGGTAACCATAACTAAGTAAGCACATAATACACAATTATAACCTAAGTACAACATAGTATGACATCAATATGCATAACAACATGAATCATAACACAATAAGTCAGTCTGGTCGTCTCATGGAATCCACTCAGATACACTGTTAATCTATTGGCGTGGTATCCGATTCCAAGTTAATGTATCAGTGTGGTATTCATGTCATTTTACAGGCGTGATAATTATTTCAAAAGTTAGTGTACTGGTACCACTTCCAACAACAATATGTGCTGACGTGACACTCAATATCAATCATCAACACACAATCAAAATCATAATGAATCACAATCAGACATGTACATTCATGTAACATATTTATTGCATGTAATTGATAACATCATACATTTCACATTATTTCTTTCCAACTATCTAATCATATATCATTGCATGCATTACTAACGATATTGTTAACAAACACATATACCATATACAAAAAAAATAATCATCACCTAGCTCGAATCAAGCCTTGGAAACTCTAAAGAATTGAAGTTTTTTTCTTTGTTATGAATTCTGGCTTGTTATTGGTCTAAATAATAATAACAAATACAATAATCAATCAAAAATGACCTGCTACTGTTTGAATTATAATCAAATACTATCCCCAGGTCATGCCCATGATTATTCTTCCATTAAGAGTTCCTTCCACCATTAATTCAAGTTAAAAATCCTTCCCCAAGATTAACAACCTAGATTCTAAGGATCAAATATCAAAATACAAGTTGGGGAAAATAATTAACTTATCTTTACAGAAGAATTTGATGAAAAATTGAAGAAAACTATCCTAAACCGATGAATAGAAATAAATAATCAATATTTATAAAATCATACATCTTTTCTGGCATCCAATCAAATAGTTATCAACAAAATCATCAACAACAATTAAGTCATCAACAACCAGTCACATATGGACAAATAAATAAATACGAAAAATCATACTCATTCTGACCTTACAATTATATATTTGTTGCATCAGCAGATTCACTGATACTCTTTTTCTATAATCATCAATCTCCTTCTCATATGTACACATATGCTAAAAGATCTTAATCTTGTTCATCTAGTCATGGCCTACAGAGAATCCTAGGAGTTCATGTATTGTATCGATGTGGTATTCGATCCAATAGCACATATAATCTCTCGTTCGTAAGCTCACATCAAACTTGAAGCACTCATCATCTGAGTAGTAAATGTATTTTTACCGTATTCACATATTTTAATATGCCAACAGCTCTAGTTACCTCTCAGGATAACCCACCAAATATAGAATAATCACTGGTTCATAATTCATAACATCATCAAGGTACACAATTCAATAATTACATGCTTATTCATACAAATAACATTTAATTTAATCATAAAGAAACATCAAATATATCCGAAGACAAACCAACATGCAATACCATTCACATTACATATCAAAATCTAACTCCAAGTAAATCATAACCTACTTCATAGAACTCCATCAAATTACTGACTCAATAATTACTGTAGGATTAATTACTTGCTTGTTTTTATCAACCACATAATTATCAACACCTCCTTAATTCTCATTATAGACTATCTTCTTGCTTTATATAACATATAATGAATTTTTAAGTTTACGATATTTTGTTTTACTTACTTAAAGTAACAAGATCATTAAAAATTGTTTCATTATCATCTCCTGTTATCAAGTATAACATGACTATCACTATTATCATAATCAATACAAATAGACTGCTTTTTATTAATTTCTCAATTGATTCTGATATTTAATTTTATGTAATTTTTCAAACATCTCATTTAATATTATTATTTTTAAGTTTAATAATAAAATTAATAAAATATAATAATTGCAACAAGCTATAATACCTGACTTAGGCTATTTTTAAGGTCAATATCTTAATTTTCATGTTCATAGGTTTAATATACTATGCAAGGTAGAGTGTACTAATCAAGTCTAAAAGATGAGTAAATCATGACCTACCTTGAAGGTGAGTTTTAAGCCTCAATTATCATACAATTCCGCTTTTGTTTGGTGGTTCGATAACATAGTGAAGAACTCAGATGAAGACTTTGAATAGTCTTTGTAAGAAGAATTTTCTCCCCCTTCTCACCTAGGAATTTTTTCCGTCAAAATAAACTCATGGGAGCTCTTAGAATAAGTCCAAACGAAAATATAATACAAAACACTCAAAATTCACGTAAGAAATAAAATAAAATTTTATTTTGGCAGGCCTTCGCTATAGTGAAACTCCTTCAGGAAAAATTGTATGAAATAGCAAACTATTAATTCAAATTAAATGTTATAGCTATAGTTTATTTTATTTATAATTCACAGCAAACAACCCACTTTTTTGCCATATGATTCGGTATACAATTAGTCATTTTATACATTTCAGTATAAAATGTGTTTGTGTTTGTATAAAGCGAGAGAAAAATGTATATACAAATACAAATACATATATTTTCGTCCTATACACTTATAATTATACAAATACAGATCTTATTATACAAATTACAATGTATAAATGAATTTATACAAAACTGAACAATTTGTATAAAATTGAATGTATCTAGCGAATTATACAAATCAAAAGCTCCTTAGCAAACATAAAATTTGTTATGGAGCGCAATTATGCAAACTATAACAATAACAATATGATTTTTATGTTTGGTATAGGTAAAAGTTGCTCTTCAAAATATGCACGTCTATCAGATAATTAAAAATTATTTTTACAATATTTTTCTTATAAGGGACAAAATATCAACATCAGCTCTTATAAAGGCCAGTTATGAACTTAACCCAAAATCCTATTGCCGCCATATTTGGGGGTTACAGCCCAACCAAATTGAAGATGACAAATGACCCAAATTGAAGCCCATTCACTCCGTTCATTCGTCCCTCCAAATCGTAGGGTTTCTCTTCATCTCTGAAACTAAGCATAGCTAGGGTTTACCGTTACTACCTTTCTCTTATAGGCAGTGGCGGATCCAGAATTTAGAGTTCGTGGGTGTCAAATAGACTTATTGATTAAATTAATTTTATATTTGATTAAATTATTTGTCTTTTCGATATATATCATAAATCAATCAATAAAATGTAAATAATAAGATATTACACTTTTATTGAGTATTTAATCAAATAAAAGAAAAGTCAAAGGAGTAATAATGTAATTAATTTAATTTAAGTCAATAACAATTATAAAAAAATAAAAATAAAAATTGTGCTAGCTGTTTTTCCTTAAAAAAAAACGTGCTTGGAGCCTTTTTTTTTTCTTAAAAAACGTCTGCATCAAATTTCTCAAAAAAATAGGTACAAATGGGATTCGAACCCACAATATCAGCTTTCTAAAGTTGCCCTCCTACCATGGCACCACAAGACAGTTTTATTCTGTGGATAGCACGCTTTATATTTATATAAATATTATATATATATACCTATGTATATATAGAGTTTCTGTCGAAGTTCGGGGGTGGCGTGGCACCCCCAAACCTCTGCATAGATCCGCCACTGCAGTTACAGGTACTGTTCTCCAAATTGTCTTGAAGGAAATAATACATAGTTTAGCGGCACTAGTAGTTTTGTAGTTTTCGTTTCTGTTTTGTTAATCAGCTGAATTAGATGAAATGCTAGTTGAAATGATTAATATAGGCGACACTAATTGATTGATTGATTGGTTGGTTAAATTGTTTGGATTATCAGGCCTGTGAAGATGTACACTTCAAGGCAAAAGATTCACAAAGATAAGGATGCTGAACCTACTGAATTTGAGGAGTCTGTTGCGCAGGTTATGTTTTTTTCTTCATATTATGATACTGGTTATTTAAGACTTCATTTGGTATTGATGTAAAGTTTCTCTAAAATGATTGTTGAACAGGCGTTATTTGATATGGAAAACACTAACCAAGAGCTGAAAAGCGAATTGAAGGACCTGTACATCAATTCTGCACTGTAAGAATTGACAAAACTGCCTACTACTATGGTTAATCAATACTCTATACGTCTCATTGCATGTGGCAACATTTGACTTGACATAGTGGATAAGAAGAAGAAGAGAAAGACTTTTGAAATTTGTGATCTAAAACAATCCTTAAATATTTGTGTGCTCTTATCATTTCGATGAATTTTTAATTTAAATTGTTTCTAATTATAGTAAGGTGACGTTCTTTTAACAAAAGAGAACAGATTAAAAAGGAAAGGGTTCCACATAAAATGAGATGGAGGAAGTATATTTTATGTCTCCTTGTGGTGATTGGTTTTGTTGTGCAGACAAATTGACGTGTCAGGAAACAGGAAGGCTGTTGTTATCCATGTCCCCTACAGGCTGAGAAAAGCTTTCCGCAAGATTCATGTCCGCCTTGTTAGGGAGCTGAAGAAGAAATTCAGTGGGAAGGTACCTTCTGAACTTTTCTCCTATTAGTTTCTCATGATATATTCGACCATTGAGTTTGATAATATTTTTATATGAAATGAACAAAATACATCTTATTATCAAAATGGTTATTGGCAAATATGTTCATTTGGAATTAAATGTCCTGCGCAATGATGTCAAATATTAAGCCTCTCATTTTGGGGCAGTGCTTCACGATTCTACTATGGATTCATCTTCTGTGATTGGGGCAAAAATATTCTTTATTGGGCAAAAGGAGGGGAATTTTTATTTTTACCTTTTGACATTATTGTTGGAGGACTTATTTGCACCCCTGCTTTTGATCATTGTCTTTCTGCTATTTTGATTTATATATATCTGTTTAGGCATAGAAGTTAGAGACCAATCTTTTATATCATTGCTCATGAAATGAAGATCTTCAATAGCTGCCCTTCTTAATCTATGCTGCAAATTTCACAGCAAAACTTGTAGTGATCACTGAAACCATTCTCAGTCAGTTTTGTGTTGGATTTTATTGTATTGAAGATAAATTGTTTTCTTTTTGTTGATACCTTATTGTATTAACTATAAGCTGTGGTAGACTTCCTATTGTTGGTCCCATTTAGTGCATCATGAAGTAGATTCAACTCAGGCACAACTTTAAGTGCAGCTCTTATATGACACATTTCTTAAGATGGGGAAGCTGATTTTTGTAACTTTTATCGCTTTATCCCTTTTCAACTCATATCACTCGAGGTGCCATCTCTGCTGCACCTTCTTGATATGATTATGTTTTAGGTGCACTACATGTAATAGGTATCTTTTCTGTTTCCATTTTTTGGTATGATAATGTATCTCGCTGGTATTTTTCTGAATGTACTGAAATGCTATTTCTTTTAGGATGTAATTGTCATTGCAACCCGAAGAATATCGAGGCCTCCAAAGAGAGGTTCTGCTGCTCAACGGCCCCGTAGCAGGACTCTTACTTCAGTTCATGATGCCATATTGGAGGACGTGGTTGTACCAGCTGAAATTGTTGGAAAGCGTCTTAGGTATCACGTTGATGGATCCAAGATAATGAAGGTAATTTATGGCACAATGTTTCGTTGCTTAACGGTTTGTGTTTCATGCTTAGTAGGAAAATCTTGTAGAAGTAAAATCAGAATTTGTGATATTGAAGAGCAGTTTAAATGATGGCTTCTGAGACATGTTAATATCAAATTAATGATAACTATTATTTCTACAAAGGTTGAAGAGATTGTGTTGTTATAGTTGATTGCTTTTTTTCCCCTCTATGTAAACTTGCCGCTGTTATTGATAGTTTTAATGCTGTTGTCGCCAGGTATTCTTGGACCCAAAGGAACGAAACAACACCGAGTACAAGCTGGAGACATTTTCAGCTGTCTACAGGAAGCTATCGGGTAAAGATGTTGTGTTTGAGTTCCCCTTAACGGAGGCTTAGGGTACAAACTCTTGGTTTTGCTATTACCCTTTTTTGCAATTTTGGTGTTTATATTATTTTATTTTATTTTATTTAGAAGCGTTATGGAACAATGTGAAATTGTTCCTGTTTTATTTTAGCTCTTTTAGATTTTTGGCTTGTTTGTTGAGTTTAGTTTTTCATTTGCTAGTCTGTTAGAAAAGCTGCTTAAAACTGATCCTGCTAAAACTATTTAGGTCTCCAAATTTGGTATAATCAATGTGTATTTTTACTTGTTATTAAGGAGTGTTGGTTGAAATTACGAATATGAAATTAAAAGGCAAGATAGTTAAAAACAAAATGACTTTTGCTCATAAGTTATTGAAGTTATTTTTTTTTAATGATAAATGTCTTTCATAGAAAATGAAGTTTCCGTATCAAATATATGGAAATGATATCCGCCCATAAGTATGCGAAGGTATTATCTTCTTTATGGAAAATATTTTTTCATAATAATGATTTTCATTGTATCAAATATTGAAAAATAATTTTCTTATAGTTTATTGAATGGTCCATATTTTCCCCTTCCTTTCCTTATATTTGCAGTGTTAGGTAAGCATTTGGTTAGAATTATGACCTTTGGAATGGAATCAAGCATTTTAATGAAGTTTTAAAATTATAAAAATGATATGATAAGTTGTGCGGATTGGACTACAATTCATTGTTTAGTCCATCTCAACTATACATTAAGTTGAACAATAACCTATTTTGATTTGAGGTCGATAGTAATTATAATTAGTAATACAGAATAGCATGAGTAAACATGATTCAATACAAAATTATCCTTAGTGCACCAAATCAAACAATTGATATGAAATAATTACAATATAACTAATTCTAGCATAATTGATTTGATCATTAGCGATATACTCTACTTAACACTATTCTAATAGTACACTCTACCAAAAGACCTGTAATTTTTTTTGGGGTGGGGTGGGGGTTGGGGGGGGGGGATTAATAGATATTATTATGTATTAATATGAAATCGTGTTTTGATAATAGTTAATTTGGATTATTTGGCAAGTAATCAC